>CAKAJE020001317.1:131336-330812 GCA_916610135.2 Macropis europaea
TTCATGCGCTTTGAGATGCCGCTTAGCCAAATACGCTATCTGAAATAGGAGCGACGTAAATTGAACAAATGTGATAGAATTTCGCTGAATTCATAAATTAACTATAATATAAAATGATCTAATCGGGTCACTGATTGCCCTATCATAGAAGTTTAATAGTGCATTTTACTCGCCATTTCATGCGCTTTGAGATGCCGCTTAGCCCAATACGCTATCCGAAATAGGAGCAACGTAAATTGAACAAATGTGATAGAATTTCGCTGAATTCTTATATTAACCAAAATATAAAATGATCTCATCGGGTCTCTGATTGCCCTATCATAGATGATTAATAGTGCATTTTACTCGCCACTCCACGCGCTTTAGGATGCCGCCTAGCCCAGTACGCTATCCGAAATAGGAGCGACGTAAATTGAACAAATGTGATAGAATTTTGCTGAATTCTTAAATTAACCATAATATAAAATGATCTAATCTGGTCTCTGTTTGCCTTATCCTAGAAGTTTAGTATTGCACTTTACTCGCCATTCATGCGCTTTGAGATGCCGCATAGCCCAATACGCTATCTGAAATAGGGGCGACGTAAATTGAACAAATGTGATAGAATTTCCCTGAATTCTTATATTAACCTTAATGTAAAATGATCTAATCCGGTTTCTGTTCGCCCTACCATAGAAGTCTAATAGTGCATTCTACTCGCCATTTCATGCGCTTTGAGATGCCGCTTAGCCCAATACGCTATCTGAAATAGGAGCGACGTAAATTGAACAAATGTGATAGAACTTCGCTGAAATCTTATATTAAACAAAATATAAAATGATCTAATCCGGTCTCTGATTGCCCTATCATAGAAGTTTAGTAGTGCATTTTTCTCGCCATTCCACGCGCTTTCAGATGCCGCCTAGCCCAGTATGCTATCTGAAATAGGAGCGACGTAAGTTGAATAAATGTGATAGAATTACGCAGAATTCTTATATTAACCGTAATATAAAATGATCTAATCGGGTCTCTGTTTGGCTTATCCTAGAAGTTTAATAGTGCATTTTACTCGTCATTTCATGCGCTTTGAGATGCCGCATAGCCCAATACGCTATCTGAAATGGGAGCGGCGTAAATTGAACAAATGTGATAGAATTTCCGTGAATTCTTATATTAACCTTAATGTAAAATGATCTAATCGGGTCTCTGTTCGCCCTACCATAGAAGTCTGATAGTGCATTTCACTCGCCATTTCATGCGCTTTGAGATGCCGCCTAGCCCAGTACGCTATCTGAAATAGGAGCGACGTAAGTTGAACAAATGTGATAGAATTACGCTGCATTCTTATATTAACCGTAATATAAAATGATCTTATCGGGTCTCTGTTTGCCTTATCCTTGAAGTTTAATAGCACATTTTACTCGCCATTCCACGCGCTTTAAGATGCCGCCTATCCCAGTACGATATCTGAAATAGGAGCGACGTAAGTTGAACAAATGTGATAGAATTTCGCAGAATTCTTATATTAACCAAAATATAAAATGATCTAATCTGGTCTCTGTTCGCCCTAGCCTAGAAGTTTGATAGTGCATTTTGTTCGCCATTTCATGCGCTTTGAGATGCCGCTTAGCCCAATACGTTATCTGAAATAGGAACGACGTAAATTGAACGAATGTGATAGAATTACGCTGGATTCTTAAATTAACCATAATATAAAATGTTTTAATCGGGTATTTGTTTGCCCCACCCTAGAAGTTTAATAGTCCATTTAACTCGCCATTGCATGTGCTTTGAGATGCCGCATAGCCCAATATGCTATCTGAAATAGGAGCGACGTAAGTTGAAGAAATGTGATTGAATTTCCCTGAATTCTTATATTAACTTTAATGTAAAATGATCTAATCGGGTCTCTGCTCGCCCTACCATTGAAGTCTAATAGTGCATTTCACTCGACATTTCATGCGCTTTCAGATGCCGCTTAGCCCAATGCGCTTTCTGAAATAGGAGCGACGTAAATTGAACAAATGAGATAGAATTTCGCTGAATTCTTACATTAACCATAATATAAAATGATCTAATCGGGTCTCTGTTTGCCCTACCCTAGAAGTTTAATAGTGCATTTCACTCGTCATTTCATGCGCTTTAAGATGCCGCTTAGACCAATACGCTATCTGAAATAGGAGCGACGTAAATTGAACAAATGTGATAGAACTTCGCTGAAATCTTATATTAAACAAAATATAAAATGATCTAATCAGGTCTCTGATTGCCCTATCATAGAAGTTTAGTAGTGCATTTTACTCGCCATTCCACGCCCTTTAAGATGCCGCCTAGCCCAGTACGCTATCTGAAATAGGACCGACGTAAGTTGAACGAATGTGATAGAATTTTGCTGAATTCTTAAATTAACCATAATATAAAATGATCTAATCGGGTCTCTGTTTGCCCTACCCTAGAAGTTTAATAGTGCATTTTGTTCGCCATTTCATGCGCTTTGAGATGCCGCTTAGCCCAATACGCTATCTGAAATAGGAGCGACGTAAATTGAACAAATGTGATAGAATTTCCCTGAAATCTTATATTAACCAAAATATAAAATGATCTAAACGGGTCTCTGATTGCCCTATCATAGAAGATTAGTAGTGCATTTTACTCGCCATTCCACGCGCTTTAAGATGCCGCCTAGCCCAGTACGCTAACTGAAATAGGAGCGACGTAAATTGAACGAATGTGATAGAATTACGCTGGATTCTTAAATTAACCATAATATAAAATGATTTAATCGGGTATTTGTTTGCCCTACCCTAGAAGTTTAATAGTCCATTTAACTCGCCATTGCATGTGCTTTGAGATGCCGCATAGCACAATACGCTATCTGAAGTAGGAGCGACGTAAGTTGAACAAATGTGATAGAATTTCGCTGAATTCTTTTATAAACCATAATGTAAAATGATCTAATCGGGTCTCTGTTTGCCCTACGCTAGAAGTTTAATAGTGCATTTTACTCGCCATTTCATGCGCTTTGAGATGCCGCTTAGCCCAATACGCTATCTGAAATAGGACCGACGTAAGTTGAACGAATGTGATAGAATTTTGCTGAATTCTTAAATTAACCATAATATAAAATGATCTAATCGGGTCTCTGTTTGCCCTACCCTAGAAGTTTAATAGTGCTTTTCACTCGTCATTTCATGCGCTTTGAGATGCCGCCTAGCCCAGTATGCTATCTGATATAGGAGCGACGTAAATTGAACAAATGTGATACAAATTCCCTGAAATCTGATATTAAACAAAATATAAAATGATCTAATCGGGTCTCTGATTGCCCTATCATAGAAGTTTAGTAGTGCATTTTACTCGCCATTCCACGCGCTTTAAGATGCCGCCTAGCCCAGTACGCTATCTGAAATAGGAGCGACGTAAGTTGAACAAATGTGATAGAATTACGCCGAATTCTTATATTAACCGTAAAATAAAATGATTTAATCGGGTCTCTGTTTGCCTTATCCTAGAAGTTTAATAGCGCATTTTACTCGCCATTTCATGCGCTTTGAGATGCCGCTTAGCCCAATACGCTATCTGAAATAGGAGCGACGTAAATTGAACAAATGTGATAGATTTTCGCTGAATTCTTAAATTAACCATAATATAAAATGATCTAATCGGGTGTCTGTTCACTCTAACCTAGAAGTTTAATAGGGCATTTTATTCGACATTTCATGCGCTTTGAGATGCCGCTTAGCCGAATACGCTATCTGAAATAGGAGCGACGTAACTTGAACAAATGTGATAGAATTACGCTGAATTCTTTTATTAACCGTAATATAAAATGATCTAATCGGGTCGCTGTTTGCCTTATCCTAGAAGTTTAATAGTGCATTTTACTCGCCATTTCATGCGCTTTGAGATGCCGCTTAGCCCAATACGCTACCAGAAATAGGAGCGACGTAAATTGAACAAATGTGATAGAATTTCCCTGAAATCTTATATTAAACAAAATATAAAATGATCTAATCGGTTCTCTGATTGCCCTATCATAGAAGTTTAACAGTGCATTTCACTCGTCATTTCATGCGCTTTGAGATGCCGCTTAGCCCAATCAGCTATCTGAAATAGGAGCGACGTAAATTGAACAAATTGTGATAGAATTTCGCTGAATTCTTAAATTAACCATAATATAAAATGATCTAATCGGGTCTCTGTTTGCCCTACCCTAGAAGTTTAATAGTGCATTTTACTCGCCATTTCATGCGCTTTGAGATGCCGCTTAGCCCAATAAGCTATCTGAAATATGAGCGACGTAAATTGAACAAATGTGATAGAATTTCCCTGAAATCTTATATTAAACAAAATATAAAATTAACTAATCGGGTCTCTGATTGCTCTATCATAGAAGTTTAGTAGTGCATTTTACTCGCCATTCCACGCGCTTTAAGATGCCGCCTAGCCCAGTACGCTATCTGAAATAGCAGCGACGTAAATTGAACAAATGTGATAGATTTTCGCTGAATTCTTAAATTAACCATAATATAAAATGATCTAATCGGGTGTCTGTCCGCTCTAACCTAGAAGTTTAATAGGACATTTTATTCGACATTTCATGCGCTTTCAGATGCCGCTTACCCCAATACGCTATCTGAAATAGGAGCGACGTAAGTTGAACAAATGTGATAGAATTTCCGTGAATTCTTATATTAACCATAATGTAAAATGATCCAATCGGGTCTCTGTTCGCCCTACCATAGAAGTCTAATAGTGCATTTCACTCGCCATTTCATGCGCTTTGAGATGCCGCTTAGCCCAATCAGCTATCTGAAATAGGAGCGACGTAAATTGAACAAATTGTGATAGAATTTCGCTGAATTCTTAAATTAACCATAATATAAAATGATCTAATCGGGTCTCTGTTTGCCCTACCCTAGAAGTTTAATAGTGCATTTTACTCGCCATTTCATGCGCTTTGAGATGCCACTTAGCCCAATAAGCTATCTGAAATATGAGCGACGTAAATGGAACAAATGTGGTAGAATTTCGCTGAATTCTTATATTAACCAAAATATAAAATGATCTAATCGGCTCTCTGATTGCCCTATCATAGAAGTTTAGTAGTGCATTTTACTCGCCATTCCACGCGCTTAAAGATGCCGCCTAGTCCAGTACGCTATCTGATATAGGAGCGACGTAAATTGAACAAATGTGATAGAATTTTGCTGAATTCCTAAATTAACCATAATGTAAAATGATCTAATCGGGTCTCTGTTCGCCCTAGCCTAGAAGTTTAATAGTGCATTTTAGTCCCCATTTCATGCGCTTTGAGATGCCGCTTAGCCCAATAGGCTATCTGAAATAGGAGCGACGTAAATTGAACAAATGTGATAGAATTTCCCTGAAATCATATATTAATCAAAATATAAAATGATGTAATCGGGTCTCTGATTGCCCTATCATAGAAGATTAGTAGTGCATTTTACACGCCATTCCACGCGCTGTTAGATGCCGCCTAGCCCAGTACGCTATCTGAAATAGGAGCGACGTAACTTGAACAAATGTGATAGAATTACGCTGAATTCTTTTATTAACCGTAATATAAAATGATCTCTTCGGGTCGCTGTTTGCCTTATCCTAGAAGTTTAATAGCGCATTTTACTCGCCATTTCATGCGCTTTGAGATGCCGCTTAGCCCAATACGCTATCTGAAATAGGAGCGACGTAAATTGAACAAATGTGATAGATTTTCGCTGAATTCTTAAATTAACCATAATATAAAATGATCTCATCGGGTGTCTGTTCGCTCTAACCTAGAAGTTTAATAGAGCATTTTATTCGACATTTCATGCGCTTTGAGATGCCGCTTAGCCCAATACGCTATCTGAAATACGAGCGACGTAAGTTGAACAAATGTGATAGAATTTCGCTGAATTCTTATATTAACCAAAATATAAAATGATCTAATCGGGTCTCTGAATGCCCTATCATAGAAGTTTAATGGTGCATTTCACTCGTCATTTCATGCGCTTTGAGATGCGGCCTAGCCCAGTCTGCTATCTGATATAGGAGCGACGTAAATTGAACAAATGTGATAGAATTTTGCTGCATTCTTAAATTAACCATAATCTAAAATGATCTAATCGGGTCTCTGTTTGCCCTACCCTAGAAGTTTAATAGTGCATTTTACTCGCCATTTCATGCGCTTTGAGAAGCCGCATAGCACAATACGCTATCTGAAGTAGGAGCGACGTAAATTGAAAAATGTGATAGAATTTCCCTGAATTCTTATATTAACCTTAACGTAAAATGATCTAATCGGGTCTCTGTTCGCCCTACCATAGAAGTCTAATAGTGCATTTCACTCGTCATTTCATGCGCTTTGAGATGCCGCTTAGCCCAATACGCTATCTGAAATAGGAGCGACGTAAATTGAACAAATGTGATAGAATTTCGCTGAATTCTTATATTAACCAAAATATAAAATGATCTAATCGGCTCTCTGATTGCCCTATCATAGAAGTTTAGTAGTGCATTTTACTCGCCATTCCACGCGCTTAAAGATGCCGCCTAGTCCAGTACGCTATCTGAAATAGGAGCGACGTAAGTTGAACAAATGTGACAGAATTTCGCTGAATTCTTAAATTAACCATAATGTAAAATGATCTAATCGGGTCTCTGTTCGCCCTAGCCTAGAAGTTTAATAGTGGAATTTATTCGACATTTCATGCGATTTGAGATTCCGCTCAGCCCAATACGCTATCTGAAACAGCAGCGACGTAAATTAAACAAATGTGACAGAATTTCCCTGAAATCTTATATTAAACAAAATATAAAATGACCTAATCGGGTCTCTGATTGCCCTATCCTAGAAGTTTAGTAGTGCATTATACTCGCCATTTCATGCGCTTTGAGATGCCGCTTAGCCCAATACGCTATCTGAAATAGGCGCGACGTAAATTGAACAAATGTGATAGAATTTCGCTGAATTCTTTTATTAACCATAATGTAAAATGATCTGATCGGGGCTCTGTTCGCCCTAGCCTAGAAGTTTAATAGTGCATTTTATTCGCCATTTCATGCGCTTTGAGATGCCGCTTAGCCGAATTCGCTATCTGAAATAGGAGCGACGTAAATTGAACAAATGTGATAAAATTTCCCTGAAATCTTATATTAAACAAAATATAAAATGATCTAATCGGGTCTCTGATTGCCCTATCATAGAAGTTTAATAGTGCTTTTCACTCGTCATTTCATGCGCTTTGAGATGCCGCCTAGCCCAGTATGCTATCTGATATAGGAGCGACGTAAATTGAACAAATGTGATAGAATTTTGCTGCATTCTTAAATTAACCATAATCTAAAATGATCTAATCGGGTCTCTGTTTGCCCTACCCTAGAAGTTTAATAGTGCATTTTACTCGCCATTTCATGCGCTTTGAGAAGCCGCATAGCACAATACGCTATCTGAAGTAGGAGCGACGTAAATTGAAAAATGTGATAGAATTTCCCTGAATTCTTATATTAACCTTAACGTAAAATGATCTAATCGGGTCTCTGTTCGCCCTACCATAGAAGTCTAATAGTGCATTTCACTCGTCATTTCATGCGCTTTGAGATGCCGCTTAGCCCAATACGCTATCTGAAATAGGAGCGACGTAAATTGAACAAATGTGATAGAATTTCGCTGAATTCTTATATTAACCAAAATATAAAATGATCTAATCGGCTCTCTGATTGCCCTATTATAGAAGTTTAGTAGTGCATTTTACTCGCCATTCCACGCGCTTAAAGATGCCGCCTAGTCCAGTACGCTATCTGAAATAGGAGCGACGTAAGTTGAACAAATGTGACAGAATTTCGCTGAATTCTTAAATTAACCATAATGTAAAATGATCTAATCGGGTCTCTGTTCGCCCTAGCCTAGAAGTTTAATAGTGGAATTTATTCGACATTTCATGCGATTTGAGATTCCGCTCAGCCCAATACGCTATCTGAAACAGCAGCGACGTAAATTCAACAAATGTGACAGAATTTCCCTGAAATCTTATATTAAACAAAATATAAAATGACCTAATCGGGTCTCTGATTGCCCTATCCTAGAAGTTTAGTAGTGCATTATACTCGCCATTTCATGCGCTTTGAGATGCCGCTTAGCCCAATACGCTATCTGAAATAGGCGCGACGTAAATTGAACAAATGTGATAGAATTTCGCTGAATTCTTTTATTAACCATAATGTAAAATGATCTGATCGGGGCTCTGTTCGCCCTAGCCTAGAAGTTTAATAGTGCATTTTATTCGCCATTTCATGCGCTTTGAGATGCCGCTTAGCCGAATTCGCTATCTGAAATAGGAGCGACGTAAATTGAACAAATGTGATAAAATTTCCCTGAAATCTTATATTAAACAAAATATAAAATGATCTAATCGGGTCTCTGATTGCCCTATCATAGAAGTTTAATAGTGCTTTTCACTCGTCATTTCATGCGCTTTGAGATGCCGCCTAGCCCAGTATGCTATCTGATATAGGAGCGACGTAAATTGAACAAATGTGATAGAATTTTGCTGACTGCTTAAATTAATCATAATATAAAATGATCTATTCGTGTCTCTGTTTGCCCTACCCTAGAAGTTTAATAGGGCATTTTATTCGGCATTTCATGCGCTTTGAGATGCCGCTTAGCCCAATACGCTATCTGAAATAGGAGCGACGTAAATTGAACAAATGTGATAGAATTTCCCTGAATTCTTATATTAACCTTAATGTAAAATGATCGAATCGGGCCTCTGTTCGCCCTACCACAGAAGTTTAATAGGGCATTATACTCGCCATTTCATGCGCTTTGAGATGCCGCTTAGCCCAATACGCTATCTGAAATAGGAGCGACGTAAATTGAACAAATGTGATAGAATTTCGCTGAATTCTTAAATTAACCATATAATAGAATGATTTAATCGGGTCTCTGTTTGCCCTACCCTAGAAGTTTAATACTGCATTTTACTCGCCATTTCATGCGCTTTCAGATGCCGCTTAGCCCAGTACGCTATCTGAAATAGCAGCGACGTAAATCAAACAAATGTGATAGGATTTCCCTGAATTCTTATATTAACCTTTATGTAAAATGATATAATCGGGCCTCTGTTCGCCCTACCATAGAAGTCTGATAGTGCATTATACTCGCCATTTCATGCGCTTTGAGATGCCGCTTAGCCCAATACGCTATCTGAAATAGGAGCGACGTGAATTGAACAAATGTGATGGAATTTCGCTGAATTCTTAAATTAACCATATAATAAAATGATTTAATCGGGTCTCTGTTTGCCCTACCCTAGAAGTTTAATAGTGCATTTTACTCGCCATTTCATGCGCTTTCAGATGCCGCTTAGCCCAATACGCTATCTGAAATAGGAGCGACGTAAATTGAACAAATATGATAGAATTTCGCTGAATTCTTAAATTAACCATAATATAAAATGATCTAATCGGGTCTCTGTTTGCCCTACCCTAGAAGTTTAATAGTGCGTTTTACTCGCCATTTCATGCGCTTTCAGATGCCGCTTAGCCCAATACGCTATCTTTAATAGGAGCGACGTAAATTGAACAAATGCGATAGAATTTCGCTGAGATCTTATATTAACCATAATATAAAATGATCTAATCGGGTCTCTGATTGCCCTATCATAGAAGTTTAATAGTGCATTTTGCTCGCCATTCCACGCGCTGTAAGACGACGCCTAGCCGAGTACGCTATCTGAAATAGGAGCGACGTAAATTGAACAAATGTGATAGAATTTCCCTGTATTCTTATATTAACCTTAATGTCAAATGATCTAATCGGGCCTCTGTTCGCCCTACCATAGAAGTCTAATAGTGCATTTTACTCGCCATTTCATGCGCTTTGAGATGCCGCTTAGCCCAATACGCTATGTGATATAGGAGCGACGTAAATTGAACAAATGTGATAGAATTTCGGTGAATTCTTAAATTAACCATAATATAAAATGATCTAATCTGGGCTCTGTTTGCCCTACCCTAGAAGTGTAATAGTGCATTTTACTCGCCATTTCTTGCGCTTTGAGATGCCCCTTAGCCCAATAAGCTATCTGAAATATCAACGACGTAAATTGAACAAATGTGATAGAATTTCGCTGAATTCTTATATTAACCTTAATGTAAAATGTTCTAATCGGGTGTCTGTTCGCTCTAACCTAGAAGTTTAATAGAGCATTTTATTCGACATTTCATGCGCTTTGAGATGCCGCTTAGCCCAATACGCTATCTGAAATACGAGCGACGTAAGTTGAACAAATGTGATAGAATTTCGCTGAATTCTTATATTAACCAAAATATAAAATGATCTAATCGGGTCTCTGAATGCCCTATCATAGAAGTTTAATGGTGCATTTCACTCGTCATTTCATGCGCTTTGAGATGCGGCCTAGCCCAGTCTGCTATCTGATATAGGAGCGACGTAAATTGAACAAATGTGATAGAATTTTGCTGCATTCTTAAATTAACCATAATCTAAAATGATCTAATCGGGTCTCTGTTTGCCCTACCCTAGAAGTTTAATAGTGCATTTTACTCGCCATTTCATGCGCTTTGAGAAGCCGCATAGCACAATACGCTATCTGAAGTAGGAGCGACGCAAATTGAAAAATGTGATAGAATTTCCCTGAATTCTTATATTAACCTTAACGTAAAATGATCTAATCGGGTCTCTGTTCGCCCTACCATAGAAGTCTAATGGTGCATTTCACTCGTCATTTCATGCGCTTTGAGATGCCGCTTAGCCCAACACGCTATCTGAAATAGGAGCGACGTAAATTGAACAAATGTGATAGAATTTCGCTGAATTCTTATATTAACCAAAATATAAAATGATCTAATCGGCTCTCTGATTGCCCTATCATAGAAGTTTAGTAGTGCATTTTACTCGCCATTCCACGTGCTTAAAGATGCCGCCTAGTCCAGTACGCTATCTGAAATAGGAGCGACGTAAGTTGAACAAATGTGACAGAATTTCGCTGAATTCTTAAATTAACCATAATGTAAAATGATCTAATCGGGTCTCTGTTCGCCCTAGCCTAGAAGTTTAATAGTGGAATTTATTCGACATTTCATGCGATTTGAGATTCCGCTCAGCCCAATACGCTATCTGAAATAGCAGCGACGTAAATTAAACAAATGTGACAGAATTTCCCTGAAATCTTATATTAAACAAAATATAAAATGACCTAATCGGGTCTCTGATTGCCCTATCCTAGAAGTTTAGTAGTGCATTATACTCGCCATTTCATGCGCTTTGAGATGCCGCTTAGCCCAATACGCTATCTGAAATAGGCGCGACGTAAATTGAACAAATGTGATAGAATTTCGCTGAATTCTTTTATTAACCATAATGTAAAATGATCTGATCGGGGCTCTGTTCGCCCTAGCCTAGAAGTTTAATAGTGCATTTTATTCGCCATTTCATGCGCTTTGAGATGCCGCTTAGCCGAATTCGCTATCTGAAATAGGAGCGACGTAAATTGAACAAATGTGATAAAATTTCCCTGAAATCTTATATTAAACAAAATATAAAATGATCTAATCGGGTCTCTGATTGCCCTATCATAGAAGTTTAATAGTGCTTTTCTCTCGTCATTTCATGCGCTTTGAGATGCCGCCTAGCCCAGTATGCTATCTGATATAGGAGCGACGTAAATTGAACAAATGTGATAGAATTTTGCTGACTCCTTAAATTAATCATAATATAAAATGATCTATTCGTGTCTCTGTTTGCCCTACCCTAGAAGATTAATACGGCATTTTATTCGGCATTTCATGCGCTTTGAGATGCCGCTTAGCCCAATACGCTATCTGAAATAGGAGCGACGTAAATTGAACAAATGTGATAGAATTTCCCTGAATTCTTATATTAACCTTAATGTAAAATGATCGAATCGGGCCTCTGTTCGCCCTACCATAGAAGTTTAATAGGGCATTATACTCGCCATTTCATGCGCTTTGAGATGCCGCTTAGCCCAATACGCTATCTGAAATAGGAGCGACGTAAATTGAACAAATGTGATAGAATTTCGCTGAATTCTTAAATTAACCATATAATAGAATGATTTAATCGGGTCTCTGTTTGCCCTACCCTAGAAGTTTAATACTGCATTTTACTCGCCATTTCATGCGCTTTCAGATGCCGCTTAGCCCAGTACGCTATCTGAAATAGCAGCGACGTAAATCAAACAAATGTGATAGGATTTCCCTGAATTCTTATATTAACCTTTATGTAAAATGATATAATCGGGCCTCTGTTCGCCCTACCATAGAAGTCTGATAGTGCATTATACTCGCCATTTCATGCGCTTTGAGATGCCGCTTAGCCCAATACGCTATCTGAAATAGGAGCGACGTGAATTGAACAAATGTGATGGAATTTCGCTGAATTCTTAAATTAACCATATAATAAAATGATTTAATCGGGTCTCTGTTTGCCCTACCCTAGAAGTGTAATAGTGCATTTTACTCGCCATTTCATGCGCTTTCAGATGCCGCCTAGCCCAATACGCTATCTGAAATAGGAGCGACGTAAATTGAACAAATATGATAGAATTTCGCTGAATTCTTAAATTAACCATAATATAAAATGATCTAATCGGGTCTCTGTTTGCCCTACCCTAGAAGTTTAATAGTGCGTTTTACTCGCCATTTCATGCGCTTTCAGATGCCGCTTAGCCCAATACGCTATCTTTAATAGGAGCGACGTAAATTGAACAAATGCGATAGAATTTCGCTGAGATCTTATATTAACCATAATATAAAATGATCTAATCGGGTCTCTGATTGCCCTATCATAGAAGTTTAATAGTGCATTTTGCTCGCCATTCCACGCGCTGTAAGACGACGCCTAGCCGAGTACGCTATCTGAAATAGGAGCGACGTAAATTGAACAAATGTGATAGAATTTCCCTGTATTCTTATATTAACCTTAATGTCAAATGATCTAATCGGGCCTCTGTTCGCCCTACCATAGAAGTCTAATAGTGCATTTTACTCGCCATTTCATGCGCTTTGAGATGCCGCTTAGCCCAATACGCTATGTGATATAGGAGCGACGTAAATTGAACAAATGTGATAGAATTTCGGTGAATTCTTAAATTAACCATAATATAAAATGATCTAATCTGGGCTCTGTTTGCCCTACCCTAGAAGTGTAATAGTGCATTTTACTCGCCATTTCTTGCGCTTTGAAATGTCGCTTAGCCCAATAGGCTATCTGAAATATCAACGACGTAAATTGAACAAATGTGATAGTATTTCGCTGAATTCTTATATTAACCTTAATGTGAAATGATCTAATCGGGTCTCTGTTCGCCCTACCCTAGAAGTTTAATAGTGCATTTCACTCGTCATTTCATGCGCTTTGAGATGCCGCTTAGCCCAATACGCTATCTGAAATAGGAGGACGTAAATTGAACAAATGTGATAGAATTTCGCTGAATTCTTATAATAACCAAAATATGAAATGATCTAATCGGGTCTCTGATTGCCCTATCATAGAAGTTTAGTGGAGCATTTTACTCGCCCTTCCACGCGCTTTAAGATGCCGCCTAGCACAGTACGCTATCTGAAATAGGAGCGACGTAAATTGAACAAATGTGATAGAATTTCCCTGAATTCTTATATTAATCTTAATGTAAAATGATCTAATCGGGTCTGTGTTCGCCCTACCATAGAAGTCTAATAGTGAATGTCTCTCGTCATTTCATGCGCTTTGAGATGCCGCTTAGCCCATTACGCTATCAGAAATAGGAGCGACGTAAATTGAACAAATGTGATACAATTTCGCTGAATTCTTATATTAACCAAAATATAAAATGATCTAATCAGGTCTCTGATTGCCCTATCATAGAAGTTTAGTAGTGCATTTTACTCGCCATTCCACGCGCTTTAAGATGCGGCCTAGCCCAGAACGCTATCTGAAATAGGAGCGATGTAAATTGAACAAATGTGATAGAATTTCGCTGAAATCTTTTATTAACCATAATGTAAAATGATTTAATCAGCTCTCTGTTCGCCCTAGCCTAGAAGTTTAATGGTGCATTTTATTCGACATTTCATGCGCTTTGAGATTCCGCTTAGCCCAATACGCTATCTGAAATAGGAGCGACGTAAATTGAACAAATATGATAGAATTTCGCTGAATTCTTAAATTAACCATAATACAAAATGATCTAATCGGGTCTCTGTTTGCCCTACCCTAGAAGTTTAACAGTGCATTTGACTCGCCATTTCATGCGCTTTGAGATGCCGCTTAGCCCAATACGCAATCAGAAATAGGAGCGACGTAAGTTGAACAAATGTGATAGAATTTCGCAGAATTCTTTTATTAACCATAATGTAAAATGATCTAATCAGGTCTCTGTTCGCCCTAGTGTAGAAGTTTAGTAGTGCATTTTATTCGCCATTTCATACGCTTTGCGATGCCGCTTAGCCGAATACGCTATCTGAAATAGTAGCGACGTAAATTGAACAAAATGTTATAGAATTTCCCTTAAATCTTATATTAAACAAAATATAAAATGGTCTAGTCGGGTCCCCGATTGCCCTATCATAGAAGTTTAGTAGTGCATTTTACTCGCCATTCTACGCGCTTTAAGATGCCGCCTAGTACAGTACGCTATCTGAAATAGGAGCGACGTAATTTGAACAAATGTGATAGAATTTCCCTGAATTCTTATATTAACCTTAATGTAAAATGATCTAATCGGGTCTCTGTTCGCCCTACCCTAGAAGTTTAGTAGTGCATTTCACTCGTAATTTCATGCGCTTTGAGATGCCGCTTAGCCCAGTACGCTATCTGGAATAGGAACGACGTAAATTGAACAAATGTGATGGAACTTTGCAGAATTCTTAAATCAACCGTAATATAAAATGATCTAATCGGGTCTCTGTTTGTCTTATCCTAGAAGTTTAATAGTGCATTCCACTCGCCATTTCATGCGCTTTGAAATGCGGTATAGCCCAATACGCTATCTGAGATAGGAGCGACGTAAATTGAACAAATGTGATAGAATTTCCCTGAATTCTTATATTAACCTTAATGTAAAATGATCTAATCGGGTCTCCGTTCGCCCTACCCTAGAAGTTTAGTAGTGCATTTCACTCGTAATTTCATGCGCTTTGAGATGCCGCTTAGCCCAGTACGCTACCTGAAATAGGAACGACGTAAATTGAACAGATGTGATAGAATTTTGCTGAATTCTTAAATTGACCATAATATAAAATTATCTAATCGGGTCTCTGTTTGCCCTACCCTAGAATTTTAATAGTGCATTTTACTCGCCATTTCATGCGCTTTGAGATGCCGCTTAGCCCAATACGGTATCTGAAATAGGAGCGACATAAATTGAACAAATGTGATCGATTTTCGCTGAATTCTTATATTAACCAAAATATAAAATGATCTAATCGGGTCTCTGTTTGCCCTACCCTAGAAGTTTAATAGTGCATTTTACTCGCCATTTCATGCGCTTTGAGATGCCGCTTAGCCCAATACGCTCTCTGAAATAGGAGCGACGTAAGCTGAACAAATGTGATAGAATTTCGCTGAATTCTTTTATTAACCATAATGTAAAATGATCTAATCGGGTCTCTGTTCGCCCTAGCCTAGAAGTTTAATAGCGCATTTTATTCGCCATTTCATGCGCTTTGAGATGCCGCTTAGCCCAATACGCTATCTGAAATAGGAGCGACGTAAATTGAACAAATGTGATCGATTTTCGCTGAATTCTTATATTAACCAAAATATAAAATGATCTAATCGGGTGTCTGTTTGCCCTACCCTAGAAGTTTAATAGTGCATTTTACTCGCCATTTCATGCGCTTTGAGATGCCGCTTAGCCCAATACGCTATCTGAAATAGGAGCGACGTAAGCTGAACAAATGTGATAGAATTTCGCTGAATTCTTTTATTAACCATAATGTAAAATGATCTAATCGGGTCTCTGTTCGCCCTAGCCTAGAAGTTTAATAGTGCATTTTATTCGCCATTTCATGCGCTTTGAGATGCCGCTTAGCCCAATACGCTATCTGAAATAGGAGCGACGTAAATTGAACAAATGTGATAGAATTTCCCTGAAATCTTATATTAAACAAAATATAAAATGATCTAATCGGTTCTCTGATTGCCCTATCATAGAAGTTTAACAGTGCATTTCACTCGTCATTTCATGCGCTTTGAGATGCCGCTTAGCCCAATCAGCTATCTGAAATAGGAGCGACGTAAATTGAACAAATTGTGATAGAATTTCGCTGAATTCTTAAATTAACCATAATATAAAATGATCTAATCGGGTCTCTGTTTGCCCTATCATAGAAGTTTAATGGTGCATTTCACTCGTCATTTCATGCGCTTTGAGATGCCGCCTAGCCCAGTATGCTATCTGATATAGGAGCGACGTAAATTGAACAAATGTGATAGAATTTTGCTGAATTCTTAAATTAACCATAATCTAAAATGATCTAATCGGGTCTCTGTTTGCCCTACCCTAGAAGTTTAATAGTGCATTTTACTCGCCATTTCATGCGCTTTGAGAAGCCGCATAGCACAAAACGCTATCTGAAGTAGGAGCGACGTAAATTGAAAAATGTGATAGAATTTCCCTGAATTCTTATATTAACCTTAATGTAAAATGGTCTAATCGGGTCTCTGTTCGCCCTACCATAGAAGTCTAATAGTGCATTTCACTCGTCATTTCATGCGCTTTGAGATGCCGCTTAGCCCAATACGCTATCTGAAATAGGAGCGACGTAAATTGAACAAATGTGATAGAATTTCGCTGAATTCTTATAATAACCAAAATATGAAATGATCTAATCGGGTCTCTGATTGCCCTATCATAGAAGTTTAGTGGAGCATTTTACTCGCCCTTCCACGCGCTTTAAGATGCCGCCTAGCACAGTACGCTATCTGAAATAGGAGCGACGTAAATTGAACAAATGTGATAGAATTTCCCTGAATTCTTATATTAATCTTAATGTAAAATGATCTAATCGGGTCTGTGTTCGCCCTACCATAGAAGTCTAATAGTGAATGTCTCTCGTCATTTCATGCGCTTTGAGATGCCGCTTAGCCCATTACGCTATCAGAAATAGGAGCGACGTAAATTGAACAAATGTGATACAATTTCGCTGAATTCTTATATTAACCAAAATATAAAATGATCTAATCAGGTCTCTGATTGCCCTATCATAGAAGTTTAGTAGTGCATTTTACTCGCCATTCCACGCGCTTTAAGATGCGGCCTAGCCCAGAACGCTATCTGAAATAGGAGCGATGTAAATTGAACAAATGTGATAGAATTTCGCTGAAATCTTTTATTAACCATAATGTAAAATGATTTAATCAGCTCTCTGTTCGCCCTAGCCTAGAAGTTTAATGGTGCATTTTATTCGACATTTCATGCGCTTTGAGATTCCGCTTAGCCCAATACGCTATCTGAAATAGGAGCGACGTAAATTGAACAAATATGATAGAATTTCGCTGAATTCTTAAATTAACCATAATACAAAATGATCTAATCGGGTCTCTGTTTGCCCTACCCTAGAAGTTTAACAGTGCATTTGACTCGCCATTTCATGCGCTTTGAGATGCCGCTTAGCCCAATACGCAATCTGAAATAGGAGCGACGTAAGTTGAACAAATGTGATAGAATTTCGCAGAATTCTTTTATTAACCATAATGTAAAATGATCTAATCAGGTCTCTGTTCGCCCTAGTCTAGAAGTTTAATAGTGCATTTTATTCGCCATTTCATACGCTTTGCGATGCCGCTTAGCCGAATACGCTATCTGAAATAGTAGCGACGTAAATTGAACAAAATGTTATAGAATTTCCCTTAAATCTTATATTAAACAAAATATAAAATGGTCTAGTCGGGTCCCCGATTGCCCTATCATAGAAGTTTAGTAGTGCATTTTACTCGCCATTCTACGCGCTTTAAGATGCCGCCTAGTACGGTACGCTATCTGAAATAGGAGCGACGTAATTTGAACAAATGTGATAGAATTTCCCTGAATTCTTATATTAACCTTAATGTAAAATGATCTAATCGGGTCTCTGTTCGCCCTACCCTAGAAGTTTAGTAGTGCATTTCACTCGTAATTTCATGCGCTTTGAGATGCCGCTTAGCCCAGTACGCTATCTGGAATAGGAACGACGTAAATTGAACAAATGTGATGGAACTTTGCAGAATTCTTAAATCAACCGTAATATAAAATGATCTAATCGGGTCTCTGTTTGCCTTATCCTAGAAGTTTAATAGTGCATTCCACTCGCCATTTCATGCGCTTTGAAATGCGGTATAGCCCAATACGCTATCTGAGATAGGAGCGACGTAAATTGAACAAATGTGATAGAATTTCCCTGAATTCTTATATTAACCTTAATGTAAAATGATCTAATCGGGTCTCCGTTCGCCCTACCCTAGAAGTTTAGTAGTGCATTTCACTCGTAATTTCATGCGCTTTGAGATGCCGCTTAGCCCAGTACGCTACCTGAAATAGGAACGACGTAAATTGAACAGATGTGATAGAATTTTGCTGAATTCTTAAATTGACCATAATATAAAATTATCTAATCGGGTCTCTGTTTGCCCTACCCTAGAATTTTAATAGTGCATTTTACTCGCCATTTCATGCGCTTTGAGATGCCGCTTAGCCCAATACGGTATCTGAAATAGGAGCGACATAAATTGAACAAATGTGATCGATTTTCGCTGAATTCTTATATTAACCAAAATATAAAATGATCTAATCGGGTCTCTGTTTGCCCTACCCTAGAAGTTTAATAGTGCATTTTACTCGCCATTTCATGCGCTTTGAGATGCCGCTTAGCCCAATACGCTCTCTGAAATAGGAGCGACGTAAGCTGAACAAATGTGATAGAATTTCCCTGAATTCTTTTATTAACCATAATGTAAAATGATCTAATCGGGTCTCTGTTCGCCCTAGCCTAGAAGTTTAATAGCGCATTTTATTCGCCATTTCATGCGCTTTGAGATGCCGCTTAGCCCAATACGCTATCTGAAATAGGAGCGACGTAAATTGAACAAATGTGATCGATTTTCGCTGAATTCTTATATTAACCAAAATATAAAATGATCTAATCGGGTGTCTGTTTGCCCTACCCTAGAAGTTTAATAGTGCATTTTACTCGCCATTTCATGCGCTTTGAGATGCCGCTTAGCCCAATACGCTATCTGAAATAGGAGCGACGTAAGCTGAACAAATGTGATAGAATTTCGCTGAATTCTTTTATTAACCATAATGTAAAATGATCTAATCGGGTCTCTGTTCGCCCTAGCCTAGAAGTTTAATAGTGCATTTTATTCGCCATTTCATGCGCTTTGAGATGCCGCTTAGCCCAATACGCTATCTGAAATAGGAGCGACGTAAATTGAACAAATGTGATAGAATTTCCCTGAAATCTTATATTAAACAAAATATAAAATGATCTAATCGGTTCTCTGATTGCCCTATCATAGAAGTTTAACAGTGCATTTCACTCGTCATTTCATGCGCTTTGAGATGCCGCTTAGCCCAATCAGCTATCTGAAATAGGAGCGACGTAAATTGAACAAATTGTGATAGAATTTCGCTGAATTCTTAAATTAACCATAATATAAAATGATCTAATCGGGTCTCTGTTTGCCCTATCATAGAAGTTTAACGGTGCATTTCACTCGTCATTTCATGCGCTTTGAGATGCCGCCTAGCCCAGTATGCTATCTGATATAGGAGCGACGTAAATTGAACAAATGTGATAGAATTTTGCTGAATTCTTAAATTAACCATAATCTAAAATGATCTAATCGGGTCTCTGTTTGCCCTACCCTAGAAGTTTAATAGTGCATTTTACTCGCCATTTCATGCGCTTTGAGAAGCCGCATAGCACAAAACGCTATCTGAAGTAGGAGCGACGTAAATTGAAAAATGTGATAGAATTTCCCTGAATTCTTATATTAACCTTAATGTAAAATGGTCTAATCGGGTCTCTGTTCGCCCTACCATAGAAGTCTAATAGTGCATTTCACTCGTCATTTCATGCGCTTTGAGATGCCGCTTAGCCCAATACGCTATCTGAAATAGGAGCGACGTAAATTGAACAAATGTGATAGAATTTCGCTGAATTCTTAAATTAACCATATAATAAAATGATTTAATCGGGTCTCTGTTTGCCCTACCCTAGAAGTTTAATACTGCATTTTACTCGCCATTTCATGCGCTTCCAGATGCCGCTTAGCCCAGTACGCTATCTGAAATAGCAGCGACGTAAATCAAACAAATGTGATAGAATTTCCCTGAAATCTTATATTAACCATAATATAAAATGATCTCATCGGGTCTCTGTTTGCCCTACCCTAGAAGTGTAATAGTGCATTTTACTCGCCATTCCACACGCTTTGAGATGCCGCTTAGCCCAACACGCTATCTGAAATATCAACGACGTAAATTGAACAAATGTGATTGAATTTCGCTGAATTCTTATATTAACCTTAATGTAAAATGATCTAATCGGGTCTCTGTTCGCCCTACCCTAGATGTTTAATAGTGCATTTTACTCGCCATTTCATGCGCTTTCAGATGCCGCTTAGCCCAATACGCAATCTGAAATAGGAGCGACGTAAATTGAACAAATGTGATAGAATTTCGCAGAATTCTTTTATTAACCATAATGTAAAATGATCTAATCAGGTCTCTGTTCGCCCTAGTCTAGAAGTTTAATAGTGCATTTTATTCGCCATTTCATACGCTTTGCGATGCCGCTTAGCCGAATACGCTATCTGAAATAGTAGCGACGTAAATTGAACAAAATGTTATAGAATTTCCCTTAAATCTTATATTAAACAAAATATAAAATGGTCTAATCGGGTCCCCGATTGCCGTATCATAGAAGTTTAGTAGTGCATTTTACTCGCCATTCTACGCGCTTTAAGATGCCGCCTAGTACAGTACGCTATCTGAAATAGGAGCGACGTAATTCGAACAAATGTGATAGAATTTCCCTGAATTCTTATATTAACCTTAATGTAAAATGATCTAATCGGGTCTCTGTTCGCCCTACCCTAGAAGTTTAGTAGTGCATTTCACTCGTAATTTCATGCGCTTTGAGATGCCGCTTAGCCCAGTACGCTATCTGAAATAGGAACGACGTAAATTGAACAAATGTGATGGAACTTTGCAGAATTCTTAAATCAACCGTAATATAAAATGATCTAATCGGGTCTCTGTTTGCCTTATCCTAGAAGTTTAATAGTGCATTCCACTCGCCATTTCATGCGCTTTGAAATGCGGTATAGCCCAATACGCTATCTGAGATAGGAGCGACGTAAATTGAACAAATGTGATAGAATTTCCCTGAATTCTTATATTAACCTTAATGTAAAATGATCTAATCGGGTCTCCGTTCGCCCTACCCTAGAAGTTTAGTAGTGCATTTCACTCGTAATTTCATGCGCTTTGAGATGCCGCTTAGCCCAGTACGCTACCTGAAATAGGAACGACGTAAATTGAACAGATGTGATAGAATTTTGCTGAATTCTTAAATTGACCATAATATAAAATTATCTAATCGGGTCTCTGTTTGCCCTACCCTGGAATTTTAATAGTGCATTTTACTCGCCATTTCATGCGCTTTGAGATGCCGCTTAGCCGAATACGCTATCTGATATAGGAGCGACGTAAATTGAACAAATGTGATCGATTTTCGCTGAATTCTTATATTAACCAAAATATAAAATGATCTAATCGGGTCTCTGTTTGCCCTACCCTAGAAGTTTAATAGTGCATTTTACTCGCCATTTCATGCGCTTTGAGATGCCGCTTAGCCCAATACGCTCTCTGAAATAGGAGCGACGTAAGCTGAACAAATGTGATAGAATTTCCCTGAATTCTTTTATTAACCATAATGTAAAATGATCTAATCGGGTCTCTGTTCGCCCTAGCCTAGAAGTTTAATAGCGCATTTTATTCGCCATTTCATGCGCTTTGAGATGCCGCTTAGCCCAATACGCTATCTGAAATAGGAGCGACGTAAATTGAACAAATGTGATCGATTTTCGCTGAATTCTTATATTAACCAAAATATAAAATGATCTAATCGGGTGTCTGTTTGCCCTACCCTAGAAGTTTAATAGTGCATTTTACTCGCCATTTCATGCGCTTTGAGATGCCGCTTAGCCCAATACGCTATCTGAAATAGGAGCGACGTAAGCTGAACAAATGTGATAGAATTTCGCTGAATTCTTTTATTAACCATAATGTAAAATGATCTAATCGGGTCTCTGTTCGCCCTAGCCTAGAAGTTTAATAGTGCATTTTATTCGCCATTTCATGCGCTTTGAGATGCCGCTTAGCCCAATACGCTATCTGAAATAGGAGCGACGTAAATTGAACAAATGTGATAGAATTTCCCTGAAATCTTATATTAAACAAAATATAAAATGATCTAATCGGTTCTCTGATTGCCCTATCATAGAAGTTTAACAGTGCATTTCACTCGTCATTTCATGCGCTTTGAGATGCCGCTTAGCCCAATCAGCTATCTGAAATAGGAGCGACGTAAATTGAACAAATTGTGATAGAATTTCGCTGAATTCTTAAATTAACCATAATATAAAATGATCTAATCGGGTCTCTGTTTGCCCTATCATAGAAGTTTAACGGTGCATTTCACTCGTCATTTCATGCGCTTTGAGATGCCGCCTAGCCCAGTATGCTATCTGATATAGGAGCGACGTAAATTGAACAAATGTGATAGAATTTTGCTGAATTCTTAAATTAACCATAATCTAAAATGATCTAATCGGGTCTCTGTTTGCCCTACCCTAGAAGTTTAATAGTGCATTTTACTCGCCATTTCATGCGCTTTGAGAAGCCGCATAGCACAAAACGCTATCTGAAGTAGGAGCGACGTAAATTGAAAAATGTGATAGAATTTCCCTGAATTCTTATATTAACCTTAATGTAAAATGGTCTAATCGCGTCTCTGTTCGCCCTACCATAGAAGTCTAATAGTGCATTTCACTCGTCATTTCATGCGCTTTGAGATGCCGCTTAGCCCAATACGCTATCTGAAATAGGAGCGACGTAAATTGAACAAATGTGATAGAATTTCGCTGAATTCTTAAATTAACCATATAATAAAATGATTTAATCGGGTCTCTGTTTGCCCTACCCTAGAAGTTTAATACTGCATTTTACTCGCCATTTCATGCGCTTCCAGATGCCGCTTAGCCCAGTACGCTATCTGAAATAGCAGCGACGTAAATCAAACAAATGTGATAGAATTTCCCTGAAATCTTATATTAACCATAATATAAAATGATCTCATCGGGTCTCTGTTTGCCCTACCCTAGAAGTGTAATAGTGCATTTTACTCGCCATTCCACACGCTTTGAGATGCCGCTTAGCCCAACACGCTATCTGAAATATCAACGACGTAAATTGAACAAATGTGATTGAATTTCGCTGAATTCTTATATTAACCTTAATGTAAAATGATCTAATCGGGTCTCTGTTCGCCCTACCCTAGAAGTTTAATAGTGCATTTTACTCGCCATTTCATGCGCTTTCAGATGCCGCTTAGCCCAATACGCAATCTGAAATAGGAGCGACGTAAATTGAACAAATGTGATAGAATTTCGCAGAATTCTTTTATTAACCATAATGTAAAATGATCTAATCAGGTCTCTGTTCGCCCTAGTCTAGAAGTTTAATAGTGCATTTTATTCGCCATTTCATACGCTTTGCGATGCCGCTTAGCCGAATACGCTATCTGAAATAGTAGCGACGTAAATTGAACAAAATGTTATAGAATTTCCCTTAAATCTTATATTAAACAAAATATAAAATGGTCTAATCGGGTCCCCGATTGCCCTATCATAGAAGTTTAGTAGTGCATTTTACTCGCCATTCTACGCGCTTTAAGATGCCGCCTAGTACAGTACGCTATCTGAAATAGGAGCGACGTAATTCGAACAAATGTGATAGAATTTCCCTGAATTCTTATATTAACCTTAATGTAAAATGATCTAATCGGGTCTCTGTTCGCCCTACCCTAGAAGTTTAGTAGTGCATTTCACTCGTAATTTCATGCGCTTTGAGATGCCGCTTAGCCCAGTACGCTATCTGAAATAGGAACGACGTAAATTGAACAAATGTGATGGAACTTTGCAGAATTCTTAAATCAACCGTAATATAAAATGATCTAATCGGGTCTCTGTTTGCCTTATCCTAGAAGTTTAATAGTGCATTCCACTCGCCATTTCATGCGCTTTGAAATGCGGTATAGCCCAATACGCTATCTGAGATAGGAGCGACGTAAATTGAACAAATGTGATAGAATTTCCCTGAATTCTTATATTAACCTTAATGTAAAATGATCTAATCGGGTCTCCGTTCGCCCTACCCTAGAAGTTTAGTAGTGCATTTCACTCGTAATTTCATGCGCTTTGAGATGCCGCTTAGCCCAGTACGCTACCTGAAATAGGAACGACGTAAATTGAACAGATGTGATAGAATTTTGCTGAATTCTTAAATTGACCATAATATAAAATTATCTAATCGGGTCTCTGTTTGCCCTACCCTAGAATTTTAATAGTGCATTTTACTCGCCATTTCATGCGCTTTGAGATGCCGCTTAGCCGAATACGCTATCTGATATAGGAGCGACGTAAATTGAACAAATGTGATAGAATTTTGCTGAATTCTTAAATTAACCATAATATAAAATGAACTAATCGGGTCTCTGATTGCCCTATCATAGAAGTTTGGTGGAGCATTTTACTCGCCCTTCCACGCGCTTTAAGATGCCGCCTAGCACAGTACGCTATCTGAAATAGGAGCGACGTAAGTTGAACGAATGTGATAGAATTACGCTGAATTCTTATATTAACCGTAATATAAAATGATCTAATCGGGTCTCCGTTTGCCTTACCCTAGAAGTTTAACAGTGCATTTTACTCGCCATTTCATGCGCTTTGAGAAGCCGCATAGCACAAAACGCTATCTGAAGTAGGAGCGACGTAAATTGAAAAATGTGATAGAATTTCCCTGAATTCTTATATTAACCTTAATGTAAAATGGTCTAATCGGGTCTCTGTTCGCCCTACCATAGAAGTCTAATAGTGCATTTCACTCGTCATTTCATGCGCTTTGATATGCCGCTTAGCCCAATACGCTATCTGAAATAGGAGCGACGTAAATTGAACAAATGTGATAGAATTTCGCTGAATTCTTAAATTAACCATATAATAAAATGATTTAATCGGGTCTCTGTTTGCCCTACCCTAGAAGTTTAATACTGCATTTTACTCGCCATTTCATGCGCTTCCAGATGCCGCTTAGCCCAGTACGCTATCTGAAATACCAGCGACGTAAATCAAACAAATGTGATAGAATTTCCCTGAAATCTTATATTAACCATAATATAAAATGATCTCATCGGGTCTCTGTTTGCCCTACCCTAGAAGTGTAATAGTGCATTTTACTCGCCATTCCACACGCTTTGAGATGCCGCTTAGCCCAACACGCTATCTGAAATATCAACGACGTAAATTGAACAAATGTGATTGAATTTCGCTGAATTCTTATATTAACCTTAATGTAAAATGATCTAATCGGGTCTCTGTTCGCCCTACCCTAGAAGTTTAATAGTGCATTTTACTCGCCATTTCATGCGCTTTCAGATGCCGCTTAGCCCAATACGCTATCTGAAATAGGAGCGACGTAAATTGAACAAATGTGATAGAATTTCGCAGAATTCTTTTATTAACCATAATGTAAAATGATCTAATCAGGTCTCTGTTCGCCCTAGTCTAGAAGTTTAATAGTGCATTTTATTCGCCATTTCATACGCTTTGCGATGCCGCTTAGCCGAATACGCTATCTGAAATAGTAGCGACGTAAATTGAACAAAATGTTATAGAATTTCCCTTAAATCTTATATTAAACAAAATATAAAATGGTCTAATCGGGTCCTCGATTGCCCTATCATAGAAGTTTAGTAGTGCATTTTACTCGCCATTCTACGCGCTTTAAGATGCCGCCTAGTACAGTACGCTATCTGAAATAGGAGCGACGTAATTTGAACAAATGTGATAGAATTTCCCTGAATTCTTATATTAACCTTAATGTAAAATGATCTAATCGGGTCTCTGTTCGCCCTACCCTAGAAGTTTAGTAGTGCATTTCACTCGTAATTTCATGCGCTTTGAGATGCCGCTTAGCCCAGTACGCTATCTGAAATAGGAACGACGTAAATTGAACAAATGTGATGGAACTTTGCAGAATTCTTAAATCAACCGTAATATAAAATGATCTAATCGGGTCTCTGTTTGCCTTATCCTAGAAGTTTAATAGTGCATTCCACTCGCCATTTCATGCGCTTTGAAATGCGGTATAGCCCAATACGCTATCTGAGATAGGAGCGACGTAAATTGAACAAATGTGATAGAATTTCCCTGAATTCTTATATTAACCTTAATGTAAAATGATCTAATCGGGTCTCCGTTCGCCCTACCCTAGAAGTTTAGTAGTGCATTTCACTCGTAATTTCATGCGCTTTGAGATGCCGCTTAGCCCAGTACGCTACCTGAAATAGGAACGACGTAAATTGAACAGATGTGATAGAAGTTCTGTGAATTCTTAAATTAACCATAATATAAAATGATCTGATCGGGTCTCTGTTTGCCCTACCCTAGAAGTTTAATAGTGCATTTTACTCGCCATTTCATGCGCTTTGAGATGCCGCTTAGCCCAATACGCTATCTGAAATAGGAGCGACGTTAATTGAACAAATGTGATAGAAGTTCGGTCAATTCTTAAATTAACCATAATATAAAATGATCTAATCGGGTCTCTGTTTGCCCTACCCTAGAAGTTTAATAGTGCATTCCACTCGCCATTTCATGCGCTTTGAAATGCGGTATAGCCCAATACGCTATCTGAGATAGGAGCGACGTAAATTGAACAAATTGTGATAGAATTTCGCTGAATTCTTAAATTAACCATAATATAAATTGATCTAATCGGGTATCTGTTTGCCCAATCATAGAAGTTTAATGGTGCATTTCACTCGTCATTTCATGCGCTTTGAGATGCCGCCTAGCCCAGTATGCTATCTGATATAGGAGCGACGTAAATTGAACAAATGTGATAGAATTTTGCTGAATTCTTAAATTAACCATAATCTAAAATGATCTAATCGGGTCTCTGTTTGCCCTACCCTAGAAGTTTAATAGTGCATTTTACTCGCCATTTCATGCGCTTTGAGAAGCCGCATAGCACAAAACGCTATCTGAAGTAGGAGCGACGTAAATTGAAAAATGTGATAGAATTTCCCTGAATTCTTATATTAACCTTAATGTAAAATGATCTAATCGGGTCTCTGTTCGCCCTACCATAGAAGTCTAATAGTGCATTTCACTCGTCATTTCATGCGCTTTGAGATGCCGCATAGCCCAATACGCTATCTGAAATAGGAGCGACGTAAATTGAACAAATGTGATAGAATTTCGCTGAATTCTTAAATTAACCATATAATAAAATGATTTAATCGGGTCTCTGTTTGCCCTACCCTAGAAGTTTAATACTGCATTTTACTCGCCATTTCATGCGCTTCCAGATGCCGCTTAGCCCAGTACGCTATCTGAAATAGCAGCGACGTAAATCAAACAAATGTGATAGAATTTCCCTGAAATCTTATATTAACCATAATATAAAATGATCTCATCGGGTCTCTGTTTGCCCTACCCTAGAAGTTTAATAGTGCATTTTACTCGCCATTCCACACGCTTTAAGATGCCGCCTAGCCCAGTACGCTATCTGAAATAGGAACGACGTAAATTGAACAAATGTGATAGAATTTTGCTGAATTCTTAAATTAACCATAATATAAAATGATCTAATCGAGTCTCTGTTTGCCCTACCCTAGAAGTTTAATAGTGCATTTTACTCGCCATTTCATGCGCTTTCAGATGCCGCTTAGCACAATACGCTATCTGAAATAGCAGCGTCGTAAATTAAACAAATGTGATAGATTTTCCCTGAAATCTTATATTAACCTAAATATAAAATGATCTAATCGGGTCTCTGATTGCCCTATCATAGAAGTTTAGTAGTGCATTTTACTCGCCTTTCCACGCGCTTTGAGATGACGCCTAGCCCAGTACGCTATCTGAAATAGGAACGACGTAAATTGAACAAATGTGATAGAATTTTGCTGAATTCTTAAATTAACCGTAATATAAAATGATCTAATCGGGTCTCTGTTTGCCTTATCCTTGAAGTTAAATAGTGCATTAGACTCGCCATTTCATGCGCTTTGAGATGCCGCTTAGCCCAATACGCTATCTGAAATAGGAGCGACGTAAATTGAACAAATGTGATAGAATTTTGCTGAATTCTTAAATTAACCATAATATAAAATGATCTAACCGGGTCTCCGTTTGCCCTACCCTAGAAGTTTAACAGTGCATTTCACTCGCCATTCCACGCGCTTTAACATGCCGCCTAGCCCAGTACGCTATCTGAAATACGAACGACGTAAATTGAACAAATGTGATAGAATTTTGCTGAATTCTTAAATTAACTATAATATAAAATGATCTAATCGGGTCTCTGTTTGCCCTACCCTAGAACTTTAACAGTGCATTTTACTCGCCATTTCATGCGCTTTGAGATGCCGCTTAGCCCAATACGCTATCTGAAATAGGAGCGACGTAAATTGAACAAGTGTGATAGAATTTTGCTGAATTCTTAAATTAACCATAATATAAAATGATCTAATCGGGTCTCTGTTTGCCCTACCCTAGAAGTTTAATAGTGCATTTTACTCGCCATTTCATGCGCTTTGAGATTCCGCTTAGCCTAATACGCTTTCTGAAATAGGAGCGACGTAAATTGAACAAATGTTATAGAATTTCGCTGAATTCTTTTATTACCCAAAATGTAAAATGATCTAATCGGGTCTCTGTTCGCCCTAGCCTAGAAGTTTAATAGTGCATTTCACTCGTCATTTCATGCGCTTTGAGATGCCGCTATGCCCAATAAGCTATCTGAAATAGGAGCGACGTAAATTGAACAAATGTGATAGAATTTCCCTGAAATCTTATATTAAACAAAATATAAAATGATCTAATCGGGTCTCTGACTGCCCTATCATATAAGCTTAACAGTGCATTTCACTCGTCATTTTATGCGCTTTGAGATGCCGCTTAACCGAATGCGCTATCTGAAATAGTAGAGACGTAAATTGAACAAATGTGATAGCATTTCGCTGAATTCCTATATTAACCAAAATATAAAATGATCCAATCGGGTCTCTGATTGCCCTATCACAGAAGTTTAATAGTGAATTTTACTCGCCATTCCACGCGCTTTAAGATGCCGCCTAGCCCAGTACGCTATTTGAAATAGGAGCGACGTAAATTGAACAAATGTGATAGAAGTTCGCTGAATTCTGTTATTAACCAAAATGTAAAATGATCTAATCGGGTCTCTGTTCGCCCTAGCCTAGAAGTTTCATAGTGCATTTTATTCGACATTTCATGCGCTTTGAGATGCCGCTTAGCCCAATACGCTATCTGAAATAGCAGCGACGTAAATCAAACAAATGTGATAGATTTTCCCTGAAATCTTATATTAAACAAAATATAAAATGATCTAATCGGGTCTCTGATTGCCCTATCATAGAAGCTTAGTAGTGCATTTTACTCGCCTCTCCACGCACTTTAAGATGCCGCCTAGCCCAGTACGCTATCTGAAATAGGAGCGACGTAAGTTGAACAAATGTGATAGAATTACGCTGAATTCTTATATTAACCGTAATATAAAATGATCTAATCGGGTCTCTGTTTGCCTAATCCTAGTAGTTAAATACTGCATTTTACTCGCCATTTCATGCGCTTTCAGATGCCGCTTAGCCCAATACGCTATCTGAAATAGGAGCGATGTATATTGAACAAATATGATAGAATTTCGCTGAATTCTTAAATTAACCATAATATAAAATGATCTAATCGGGTCTCTGTTTGCCCTACCCTAGAAGTTTAATTGTGCATTTTACTCGCCATTCCACACGCTTTAAGATGCCGCCTAGCCCAGTACGCTATCTGAAATCGGAACGACGTAAATTGAACAAATGTGATAGAATTTTGCTGAATTCTTAAATTAACCATAATATAAAATGATCTAATCGGGTCTCTGTTTGCCCTACCCTAGAAGTTTAATGGTGCATTTTACTCGCCATTTCATGCGCTTTGAGAAGCCGCATAGCACAATACGCTATCTGAAATAGGAGCGACGTAAATTGTACAAATGTGATAGAATTTTGCTGACTTCTTAAATTAATCATAATATAAAATGATCTAATCGGGTCTCTGATTGCCCTATCATAGAAGTTTAGTAGTGCATTTTACTCGCCTCTCCACGCGCTTTAAGATGCCGCCTAGCCCAGTACGCTATCTGAAATAGGAGCGACGTAAGATGAACAAATATGATAGAATTTCCCTGAAATCTTATATTAACCAAAATATAAAATGATCTAATCGGGTCTCTGTTCGCCCTAGCCTAGAAGTTTAATAGTGCATTTCACTCGTTATTTCATGCGCCTTGTGATTTCGCAAAGCCCAATAAGCTATCTGAAATTGGAGCGACGTAAATTGAACAAATGTGATAGAATTTCCCTGAAATCTTATATTAAACAAAATATAAAATGATCTAATCGGTTCTCTGATTGCCCTATCATAGAAGTTTAACAGTGCATTTCACTCGTCATTTCATGCGCTTTGAGATGCCGCTTAGCCCAATCAGCTATCTGAAATAGGAGCGACGTAAATTGAACAAATTGTGATAGAATTTCGCTGAATTCTTAAATTAACCATAATATAAAATGATCTAATCGGGTCTCTGTTTGCCCTATCATAGAAGTTTAATGGTGCATTTCACTCGTCATTTCATGCGCTTTGAGATGCCGCCTAGCCCAGTATGCTATCTGATATAGGAGCGACGTAAATTGAACAAATGTGATAGAATTTTGCTGAATTCTTAAATTAACCATAATATAAAATGATCTAATCGGGTCTCTGTTTGCCCTACCCTAAAAGTTTAATAGTGCATTTTACTCGCCATTTCATGCGCTTTGAGAAGCCGCATAGCACAATACGCTATCTGAAATAGGAGCGACGTAAATTGAACAAATGTGATAGGATTTCCCTGAATTCTTATATTAACCTTTATGTAAAATGATATAATCGGGCCTCTGTTCGCCCTACCATAAAAGTCTAATAGTGCATTATACTCGCCATTTCATGCGCTTTGAGATGCCGCTTAGCCCAATACGCTATCTGAAATAGGACCGACGTGAGTTGAACAAATGTGATGGAATTTCGCTGAATTCTTAAATTAACCATATAATAAAATGATTTAATCGGGTCTTCGTTTGCCCTACCCTAGAAGTTTAATAGTGCATTTTACTCGCCATTTCATGCGCTTTCGGATGCCGCTTAGCCCAATACGCTATCTGAAATAGGAGCGACGTAAATTGAACAAATATGATAGAATTTCGCTGAATTCTTAAATTAACCATAATATAAAATGATCTAATCGGGTCTCTGTTTGCCCTACCCTAGAAGTTTAATAGTGCATTTTACTCGCCATTCCACACGCTTTAAGATGCCGCCTAGCCCAGTACGCTATCTGAAATAGCAGCGACGTAAATTAAACAAATGTGCTAGATTTTCCCTGAAATCTTATATTAAACAAAATATAAAGTGATCTAATCGGGTCTCTGATTGCCCTATCATAGAAGTTTAGTAGTGCATTTTACTCGCCTTTCCACGCGCTTTAAGATGCCGCCTAGCCCAGTACGCTATCTGAAACAGGAGCGACGTGAATTGAACAAATGTGATGGAATTTCGCTGAATTCTTAAATTAACCATATAATAAAATGATTTAATCGGGTCTCTGTTTGCCCTACCCTAGTAGTTTTATAGTGCATTTTACTCGCCATTTCATGCGCTTTCAGATGCCGCTTAGCCCAATACGCTATCTGAAATAGGAGCGACGTAAATTGAACAAATATGATAGAATTTCCCTGAAATCTTATATTAACCAAAATATAAAATGATCTGGTCGGGTCTCTGATTGCCCTATCATAGAAGTTTAATAGTGCATTTTACTCGCCATTCCACGCGCTTTAAGATGCCGCATAGACCAGTACGCTATCTGAAATAGGAGCGACGTAAATTGAACAAATGTGATAGAATTTCCCTGTATTCTTATATTAACCTTAATGTCAAATGATCTAATCGGGCCTCTGTTCGCCCTACCATACAAGTCTAATAGTGCATTTTACTCGCCATTTCATGAGCTTTGAGATGCCGCTTAGCCCAATACGCTATCTGAAATAGGAGCGACGTAAATTGAACAAATGTGATAGAATTTCGGTGAATTCTTAAATTAACCATAATATAAAATGATCTAATCGGGTCTCTGATTGCCCTATCATAGAAGTTTAATAGTGCATTTTACTCGCCATTTCACGCGCTTTAACATGCCGCCTAGCCCAGTACGCTATCTGAAATAGGAGCGACGTAAATTGAACAAATGTGATAGAATTTTGCTGAATTCTTAAATTAACCATAATATAAAATGATCTAATCGGGTCTCTGTTTGCCCTACCCTAGAAGTTTAACAGTGCATTTCACTCGCCATTCCACGCGCTTTAAGATGCCGCCTAGCCCAGTACGCTATCTGAAATACGAACGACGTAAATTGAACAAATGTGATAGAATTTTGCTGAATTCTTAAATTAACTATAATATAAAATGATCTAATCGGGTCTCTGTTTGCCCTGCCCTAGAAGTTTAAGAGTGCATTTTACTCGCCATTTCATGCGCTTTGAGATGCCGCTTAGCCCAATACGCTATCTGAAATAGGAGCGACGTAAATTGAACAAATGTGATAGAATTTCGCTGAATTCTTGTATTAACCAAAATATAAAATGTCCTAATCGGGTCTCTGTTTGCCCTATCATTGAAGTTTTATAGTGCATTTCACTCGTCATTTCATGCGCTTTGAGATGCCGCTTTGCCCAATAAGCTATCTGAAATAGGAGCGACGTAATTTGAACAAATGTGATAGAATTTCCCTGAATCCTTATATTAACCAAAATATAAAATGATCTAATCGGGTCTCTGATTGCCCGATCATAGAAGTTTAATAGTGCATTTTACTCGCCATTCCACGCGCTTTAAGATGCCGCATAGCCCAGTACGCTATCTGAAATAGGAGCGACGTAAATTGAACAAATGTGATAGAATTACGCTGAATTCTTATATTAACCGTAATATAAAATGATCTAATCGGGTCTCTGTTTGCCTTACCCTAGAAGTTTAATAGTGCATTTTACTCGCCATTCCAGGCGCTTTAAGATGCCGCCTAGCCCAGTCCGCTATCTGAAATAGGAGCGACGTAAATTGAACAAATGTGATAGAATTTTGCTGAATTCTTAAATTAACCATAATATAAAATGATCTAATCGGGTCTCTGTTTGCCCTACCCTGGAAATTTAATAGTGCATTTTACTCGCCATTTCATGCGCTTTGAGATGCCGCTTAGCCCAACACGCTATCTGAAATATCAACGACGTAAATTGAACAAATGTGATTGAATTTCGCTGAATTCTTATATTAACCTTAATGTAAAATGATCTAATCGGGTCTCAGTTCGCCCTACCCTAGAAGTTTAATAGTGCATTTCACTCGTCATTTCATGCGCTTTGAGATGCCGCTTAGCCCAATACGCTATCTGAAATAGGAGCGACGGAAGTTGAACAAATGTGATAGAATTACGCTGAATTCTTATATTAACCATAATATAAAGTGATCTAATCGGGTCTCTGTTTGCCCTACCCTAGAAGTTTAACAGTGCATTTCACTCGCCATTCCACGCGCTTTGAGATGACGCCTAGCCCAGTACGCTATCTGAAATAGGAACGACGTAAATTGAACAAATGTTATAGAATTTCGCTGAATTCTTTTATTACCCAAAATGTAAAATGATCTAATCGGGTCTCTGTTCGCCCTAGCCTAGAAGTTTAATAGTGCATTTCACTCGTCATTTCATGCGCTTTGAGATGCCGCTATGCCCAATAAGCTATCTGAAATAGGAGCGACGTAAATTGAACAAATGTGATAGAATTTCCCTGAAATCTTATATTAAACAAAATATAAAATGATCTAATCGGGTCTCTGACTGCCCTATCATATAAGTTTAACAGTGCATTTCACTCGTCATTTTATGCGCTTTGAGATGCCGCTTAACCGAATGCGCTATCTGAAATAGTAGAGACGTAAATTGAACAAATGTGATAGCATTTCGCTGAATTCCTATATTAACCAAAATATAAAATGATCCAATCGGGTCTCTGATTGCCCTATCATAGAAGTTTAATAGTGAATTTTACTCGCCATTCCACGCGCTTTAAGATGCCGCTTAGCCCATTACGCTATCTGAAATAGGAGCGACGTAAATTGAACAAATGTGATAGAATTTCGCTGAATTCTTATATTAACCAAAATATAAAATGATCTAATCGGGTCTCTGATTGCCGTATCATAGAAGTTTAATAGTGGATTTTACTCGCCATTCCACGCGCTTTAAGATGCCGCCTAGGCCAGTACGCTATCTGAAATAGGAGCGACGTAAATTGAACAAATGTGATAGAATTACGCTGAATTCTTATATTAACCGTGATATAACATGATCTAATCGGGTCTCTGTTTGCCTTACCCTAGAAGTTTAATAGTGCATTTTACTCGCCATTTCATGCGCTTTGAGATGCCGCTTAGCCCAATACGCTATCTGAAATAGGAGCGACGTAAATTGAAGAAATGTGATAGAATTTCGCTGAATTCTTAAATTAACCATAATATAAAATGATCTAATCGGGTCTCTGTTTGCCCTACCCTAGAAGTTTATTAGTGCATTTTACTCGCCATTTCTTCCGCTTTGAGATGCCGCTTATCCCAAAACGCTATCTGAAATATGAGCGACGTAAATTGCACAAATGTGATAGAATTTCGCTGAATTCATATATTAATCTTAATGAAAAATGATCTAATCGGGTCTCTGTTCGCCCTACCCTAGAAGTTTAATAGTGGATTTTACTCGCCATTCCACGCGCTTTAAGATGCCGCCTAGCCCAGTACGCTGTCTGAAATAGGAGCGACGTAAATTGAACAAATGTGATAGAATTTCGGTGAATTCTTAAATTAACCATAATATAAAATGATCTAATCGGGTCTCCGTTTGCCCTACCCTAGGAGTGTAATAGTGCATTTTACTCGCCATTCCTTGCGCTTTGAGATGCCGCTTAGCCCAACACGCTATCTGAAATATCAACGACGTAAATTGAACAAATGTGATAGAAGTCCTCTGAATTCTTATATTAACCTTAATATAAAATGACCTAATCGGGGCTCTGTTTGCCCTACCCTAGAAGTTTAATAGTGCATTTCACTCGTCATTTCATGCGCTTTGAGATGCCGCTTAGCCCATTACGCTATCTGAAATAGGAGCGACGTAAATTGAACAAATGTGATAGAATTTCCCTGAATTCTTATATTAACCTTAATGTAAAATGATCTAATCGGGTCTCTGTTCGCCCTGCCCTAGAAGTGTAATAGGGCATTTCACTCATGATTTCATGCCCTTTGAGATGCCGCTTAGGCCAATACGCTATCTGAAATAGGAGCGACGTAAATTGAAAAAATGTGATAGAATTTCGCTGAATTCTTATAATAACCAAAATATGAAATGATCTAATCGGGTCTCTGATTGCCCTTTCATAGAAGTTTAGTGGAGCATTTTACTCGCCCTTCCACGCGCTTTAAGATGCCGCCTAGCACAGTACGCTATCTGAAATAGGAGCGACGTAAGTTGAACGAATGTGATAGAATTACGCTGAATTCTTATATTAACCGTAATATAAAATGATCTAATCGGGTCGCTGTTTGCCCTACCCTAGAAGTTTATTAGTGCATTTTACTCGCCATTTCTTCCGCTTTGAGATGCCGCTTATCCCAAAACGCTATCTGAAATATGAGCGACGTAAATTGCACAAATGTGATAGAATTTCGCTGAATTCATATATTAATCTTAATGAAAAATGATCTAATCGGGTCTCTGTTCGCCCTACCCTAGAAGTTTAATAGTGGATTTGACTCGCCATTCCACGCGCTTTAAGATGCCGCCTAGCCCAGTACGCTATCTGAAATAGGAGCGACGTAAATTGAACAAATGTGATAGAATTTCCCTGAATTTTTATATTAACCTTACTGTAAAATGATCTACTCGGGTCTCTATTCGCCCTACCCTAGAAGTTTAATAGTGCATTTCACTCGTCATTTCATGCGCTTTGAGATGCCGCTTAGCCCAATACGCTATCTGAAATAGGAGCGACGTAAATTGAACAAATGTGATAGAATTTCGCTGAATTCTTATATTAACCAAAATATAAAATGATCTGATCGGGTCTCCGATTGCCGTATCATAGAAGTTTAATAGTGCATTTTTGCTCGCCATTCCACGCGCTTTAAGATGCCGCCTAGCCCAGTACGCTATCTGAAATAGGCGCAACGTAAATTGAACAAATGTGATAGAATTTCGCTGAACTCTTTTATTAACCATAATGTAAAATGATCTAATCGGGTCTCTGTTCGCCCTAGCCTAGAAGCTTAACAGTGCATTTTATTCGCCATTTCATGCGCTTTGAGGTGCCGCTTAGCCCAATATGCTATCTGAAATAGGTGCGACGTAAGTTGAACAAATGTGATAGAATTTCCCTGAAATCTTATGTAAAACAAAATATAAAATGATCTAATCGGGTCTCTGATTGCCCTATCATAGAAGTTTAATAGTGAATTTTACTCACCCTTCCACGCGCTTTAAGAAGCCGCCTAGCCCAGTACGCTATCTGAAATAGGAGCGACGTAAGTTGAACAAATGTGATAGAATTACGCTAAATTCTTATATTAACCGTAATATAAAATGATCTAATCGGGTATCTGCTTGCCTTACCGTAGAACGTTAATAGTGTGTTTTGCTCGCCATATCATGCGCTTTGAGATGCCGCTTTATCCAATACACTATCTGAAATAGGAGCGACGTGAATTGAACAAATGTGATAGAATTTTGCTGAATTCTTAAATTAACCATAATATAAAATGATCTAATCGGGTCACTGTTTGCCCTACCCTAGAAGTTTAATAGCGCATTTTACTCGTCATTTCATGCGCTTTGAGATGCCGCTTAGCGCAATACGCTTTCTGAAATAGTAGCGACGTAAGCTGAACAAATGTGATAGAATTTCGCTGAATTCTTTTATTAACCATAATGTAAAATGATCTTATCGGGTCTCTGTTCGCCCTAGCCTAGAAGTTTAATAGTGCATTTTATTCGACATTTAATACGCTTTGAGATGCCGCTTAGCCAAATACGCTTTCTGAAATAGTAGCGACGTAAATTGAACAAATGTGATAGAATTTCGCTGAATTCTTATATTAACCAAAATATAAAATGATCTAATCGGGTCTCTGTTTGCCCTACCCTAGAAGTTTATTAGTGCATTTTACTCGCCATTGCGTTCGCTTTGAGATGCCGCTTATCCCAATACGCAATCTGAAATATGAGCTACGTAAATTGAACAAATGTGATAGAATTTCCCTGAATTCATATATTAACCTTAATGTAAAATGATCTAATCGGGTCTCTGTTCGCCCCACCATAGAAGTCTAATAGTGCATTTCACTCGACATTTCATGCGCTTAGAGATGCCGCTTTGCCCAATACGCTATCTGAAATAGGAGCGACGTAAATTGAACAAATGTGATAGAATTTCGCTGAATTCTTATATTATCCAAAATATAAAATCATCTAATCGGGTCTCTGCTTGCCCTACCCTAGAAGTTTAATAGTGCATTTTACTCGCCATTTCATGCGCTTTGAGATGCCGCTTAGCCCAATACGCTATCTGAAATAGGAGCGACGTAAGCTGAACAAATGTGATAGAATTTCGCTGAATTCTTTTATTAACCATAATGTAAAATGATCTAATCGGGTCTCTGTTCGCCCTTGCGTAGAAGTTTAATAGTGCATTTTTTTTTTTTCATTTCATGCGCTTTGAAATGCCGCTTGGCCCAATACGCTATCTGAAATAGGAGCGACGTAAGTTGTACAAATGTGATAAAATTACGCTGAATTCTTATATTAACCGTAATATAAAATGATCTAATCGGGTATCTGTTTGCCTTACCCTAGAAGTTTAATAGTGCGTTTTACTCGCCATTTCATGGGCTTTAAGATGCCGCTTAGCCCAATACGCTATGTGAAATAGGAGCGACGTAAATTGAACAAATGTGATAGAATTTCGCTGAATTCTTGTATTAATCTTAATGTAAAATGATCTAATCGGGTCTCTGTTCGCCCTACCCTAGAAGTTTAATAGTGGATTTCACTCGCCATTCCACGCGCTTTAAGATGCCGCATAGCCCGGTACGCTATCTGAAATAGGAAGGACGTAAATTGAACAAATGTGACGGAATTTTGCGGAATTCTTAAATTAACCATAATATGAAATGATCTAATCGGGAATCTGTTTGCCCTACCCTAGAAGTTTAACAGTGCATTTTACTCGCTATTTCATGCGCTTTGAGATGCCGCTTAGCCCAATACGCTACCTGAAATAGGAACGACGTAAATTGAACAAATGTGATAGAATTTCGGTGAATTCTTTAATTAACCATAATATAAAATGATCTAATCGGGTCTCTGTTTGCCTTACCCTAGAAGTGTAATAGTGCATTTTACTCGACATTCCTTGCGCTTTGAGATGCCGCTTAGCCCAACACGCTATCTGAAATATCAACGACGTAAATTGAACAAATGTGATTGAATTTCGCTGAATTCTTATATTAACCTTAATGTAAAATGATCTAATCGGGTCTCTGTTCGCCCTACCCTAGAAGTTTAATAGTGCATTTCACTCGTCATTTCATGCGCTTTGAGATGCCGCTTAGCCCATTACGCTATCTGAAATAGGAGCGACGTAAATTGAACAAATGTGATAGAATTTCGCTGAATTCTTATATTAACCAAAATATAAAATGATCTAATCGGGAATCTGTTTGCCCTACCCTAGAAGTTTAATAGTGCATATTACTCGCCATTCCACGCGTTTTAAAATGCCGCCTAGCCCAGTACGCTATCTGAAATATCAACGACGTAAATTGAACAAATGTGATAGAATTCCTCTGAATTCTTATATTAACCTTAATATAAAATGACCTAATCGGGGCTCTGTTTGCCCTATCATAGAAGTTTAATAGTGAATTTCACTCGTCATTTCATGCGCTTTGAGATGCCGCTTAGCCCAATAAGCTATCTGAAATAGGAGCGACGTAAATTGAACAAATGTGATAGAATTTCCCTGAATTCTTATATTAACCTTAATGTAAAATGATCTAATCGGGTCTCTGTTCGCCCTTCCCTAGAAGTGTAATAGTGCATTTCACTCGTCATTTCATGCGCTTTAAGATGCCGCCTAGCACAATAAGCTATCTGAAATAGGAGCGACGTAAATTGAACAAATGTGATAGAATTTCCCTGAATTCTGATATTAACCAAAATATAAAATGATCTAGTCGGGTCTCTGATTGCCCTGTCATAGAAGTTTAGTGGAGCATTTTACTCGCCATTCCACGCGCTTTAAGATGCCGCCTAGCCCAGTATGCTATCTGAAATAGGAGCGATGTAAATTGAACAAATGTGATAGAATTTCGCTGAAATCTTTTATTAACCGCTATGTAAAATGATTTAATCAGCTCTCTGTTCGCCCTAGCCTAGAAGTTTAATAGTGCATTTTATTCGACATTTCATGCGCTTTGAGATTCCGCTTAGCCCAATACGCTATCTGAAATAGGAGCGACGTAAATTGAACAAATGTGATAGAATTTCCCTGCATTCTTATATTAACCTTAATGTAAAATGATCTAATCGGGTCTCTGTTCGCCCTACCATAGAAGTCTAATAGTGCATTTCAGTCGTCATTTCATGCGCTTTGAGATGCCGCTTAGCCCATTACGCTATCTGAAATAGGAGCGACGTAAATTGAATGAATGTGATACAATTTCGCTAAATTCTTATATTAACCAAAATATAACATGATCTAATCAGGTCTCTGATTGCCCTATCATAGAAGTTTAATAGTGCATTTTACTCGCCATTCCACGCGCTTTAAGATGCCGCCTAGCGCAGTACGCTATCTGAAATAGGAGCGACGTAAGTTGAAGGAATGTGATAGAATTACGCTGAATTCTTATATTAACCGTAATATAAAATGATCTAATCGGGTCTCTGTTTGCCTTACCCTAGAAGTTTAATAGTGCATTTTACTCGCCATTTCATGCGGTTTGAGATGCCGCTTAGCCCAATGCGCTATCTGAAATAGGAGCGAAGTAAATTGTACAACTGTGATAGAATTTCGCTGAATTCTTAAATTAACCATAATATAAAATGATCTAATCGGATCTCTGTTTGCCCTACCCTAGAAGTTTAATAGTGCATTTTACTCGACATTACATGCGCTTTGAGATGCCACTTAGCCCAATACCCTATCTGATATATGAGCGACGTAAATTGAACAAATATGATTGAATTTCGCTGAATTCTTATATTAACCAAAATATAAAATGATCTGATCGGGTCTCTGATTGCCCTATCATAGAAGTTTAATAGTGCATTTTACTCGCCATTCCACGCGCTTTAAGATGCCGCCTAGCCCAGTACGCTATCTGAAATAGGAGCGACGTAAATTGAACAAATGTGATAGAATTTCGCTGAATTCTTTTATTAACCATAATGTAAAATGATGTAATCGGGTCTCTGTTCGCCCTAGCCTAGAAGTTTAATAGTGCATTTTATTCGCCATTTCATGCGCTTTGAGGTGCCGCTTAGCCCAATACGCTATCTGAAATAGGAGCGTCGTAAGTTGTACAAATGTGATAGAATTACGCTGAATTCTTATATTAACCGTAATATAAAATTATCTAATCGTGTATCTGTTTGCCTTACCCTAGAAGTTTAATAGTGCGTTTTACACGCCATTTCATGCGCTTTGAGATGCCGCTTAGCCCAGTACGCTATCTGAAATAGGAGCGACGTAAATTGAACAAATGTGATAGAATTTCGCTGAATTCTTATATTAACCAAAATATAAAATGATCTAATCGGGTCTCTGTTTGCCCTACCCTAGAAGTTTATTAGTGCATTTTACTCGCCATTGCTTTCGCTTTGAGATGCCGCTTATCCCAATACGCTATCTGAAATATGAGCTACGTAAATTGAACAAACGTGATAGAATTTCCCTGAATTCTTATATTAACCTTAATGTAAAATGATCTAATCGGGTCTCTGTTCGCCCCACCATAGAAGTCTAATAGTTCATTTCACTCGTCATTTCATGCGCTTTGAGATGCCGCTTTGCCCAATACGCTATCTGAAATAGGAGCGACGTAAATTGAACAAATGTGATAGAATTTCGCTGAATTCTTATATTATCCAAAATATAAAATGATCTAATCGGGTCTCGGATTGCTCTATCATAGAAGTTTAATAGTGCATTACACTCGCAATTCCAGGCGCTTTAAGATGCCGCCTAGCCCTGTACGCTATCTGAAATAGGAGCGACGTAAATTGAACAAATGTGATAGAATTTTGCTGAATTCTTAAATTAACCACAATATAAAATGATCTAATCGGGTCTCTGTTTGCCCTACCCTAGAAGTTTAATAGTGCATCTTACTCGCCATTACATGCGCTTTAAGATGACGCCTAGCCCAGTAGTCTATCTGAAATAGGAGGGACGTAAATTAAACAAATGTGATAGAATTTTGCTGAAATCTTAAATTAACCATAATATAAAATCATCTAATCGGGTCTCTGCTTGCCCTACCCTAGAAGTTTAATAGTGAATTTTACTCGCCATTTCATGCGCTTTGGGATGCCGCTTAGCCCAATACGCTATCTGAAATAGGAGCGACGTAAGCTGAACAAATGTGATAGAATTTCGCTGAATTCTTTTATTAACCATAATGTAAAATGATCTAATCGGGTCTCTGTTCGCCCTAGCCTAGAAGTTTAATAGCGCATTTTATTCGCCATTTCATGCGCTTTGAGATGCCGCTTAGCCGAATACGCTTTCTGAAATAGCAGCGACGTAAATTGAACAAATGTGACAGAATTTCGCTGAATTCTTATATTAACCAAAATATAAAATGATATAATCGGGTCTCTGATTGCCCTTTCATAGAAGTTTAATAGTGCATTTTACTCGCCATTCCGCGCGCTTTAAGATGCCGCCTAGCCCAGTACGCTGTCTGAAATAGGAACGACGTAAATTGAACAAATGTGATAGAATTTTGCTGAATTCTTAAATTAACCATAATATAAAATGATCTAATCGGGTCACTGTTTGCCCTACCGTTGAAGTTTAATAGTGCATTTTGCTCGTCATTTCATGCGCTTTGAGATGCAGCTTAGCCCAATACGCTATCTGAAATAGGAGCGATGTAAATTGCACAAATGCGATAGAATTTCGCTGATTTCTTTTATTAACCATAATGTAAAATGATCTAATCGGTTCTCTGTTCGCCCTAGCCTAGAAGTTTAATAGTGCATTTTATTCGACATTTAATGCGCTTTGAGGTGCCGCTTAGAACAATACGCTATCTGAAATATGAGCGACGTAAGTTGAACAAATGTGATAGAATTTCGCTGAATTCTTATATCAACCAAAATATAAAATGATCTAATCGGGTCTCTGATTGCCCTATCAAAGAAGTTTAGTAGTGCATTTTACTCGCCATTCAACGCGCTTTAAGATGCCGCCTAGCCCAGTACGCTATCTGAAATAGGAGCGACGTAAATTGAACAAATGTGATAGAATTTCGCTGAATTCTTTTATTAACCATAATGTAAAATGATCTAATCGGGTCTCTGTTCGCCCTAGCCTAGAAGTTTAATAGTGCATTTTATTCGCCATTTCATGCGTTTTGAGATGCCGCTTGGCCCAATACGCTATCTGAAATAGGAGCGATGTAAATTGCACAAATGTGATAGAATTTCGCTGATTTCTTTTATTAACCATAATGTGAAATGATCTAATCGGTTCTCTGTTCGCCCTAGCCTAGACGTTTAATAGTGCATTTTATTCGACATTTAATGCGCCTTGAGATGCTGCTTAGCACAATACGCTATCTGAAATATGAACGACGTAAATTGAACAAATGTGATAGAATTTCGCTGAATTCTTATATCAACCAAAATATAAAATGATCTAATCGGGTCTCTGTTTGCCTTGCCCTAGAAGTTTAATAGTGCGTTTTACTCGCCATTTCATGGGCTTTAAGATGCCGCTTAGCCCAATACGCTATGTGAAATAGGAGCGACGTAAATTGAACAAATGTGATAGAATTTCCCTGAAATCTTATATTAAACAAAATATAAAATGATCTAAACGGGACTCTGATTGCCCTATCATAGAAGTTTAGTAGTGAATTTTACTCGCCCTTCCGCGCGCTTTAAGATGCCGCCTAGCCCAGTACACTATCTGAAATAGGAGCGACGTATGTTGAACAAATGTGGTAGAATTACGCTGCATTCTTATATTAACCGTAATATAAAATGATCTAATCGGGTCTCTGTGTGCATTACCCTAGAAGTTGAATAGTGCATTTTACTCGCCATTTCATGCGCTTTGAGATGCCGCTTCGCCCAATACGCTATCTGCAATAGGATCGACGTAAATTGAACAAATGCGATAGAATTTCGCTGAATTCTTAAAGTAACCATAATATAAAATGATCTAAACTGGTCTCTGTTTGCCCTACCCTAGAAGTTTAATAGTGCATTTTACTCGCCATTTCTTGCGCTTTGAGATGCCGCTTAGCCCAATACGCTATCTGAAATAGGAGCAACGTAAATTGAACAAATGTGATAGAATATCGCTGAATTCTTAAATTAACCATAATATAAAATGACTTAATGGGGTCTCTGTTTGCCCTACCCTAGAAGATTAATAGTGCCTTTTACTCGCCATTTCTTGCGCTTTCAGATGCCGCTTAGCCCAATACGCTATCTGAAATAGGAGCGACGTAAATTGAAGAAATGTGACAGAGTTACGCTGAAATCTTATATTAACAGTAATATAAAATGATCTAATCGGGTCTCTGTTTGCCGTATCCTAGAAGTTTAATAGTGCATTTTCTCGCCATTTCCTGCGCTTTGAGATGCCGCTTAGCCCAATACGCTATCTGAAATAGGAGTGACGTAAATTGAACAAATGTGATAGAATTTCGCTGAATTGATAAATTAGCCATAATATAAAATGATCTAATCGGGTCTCTGTTTGCCCTACCCTAGAAGTTTAATAGTGCATTTTACTTGCCATTCCACGCGCTTTGAGATGCCGCTTTGCCCAATACGCTATCTGAAATAGGAGCGACGTAAATGGAACAAATGTGATAGAATTTCGCTGAATTCTTAAATTAGCCATAATATAAAATGAACTAAACGGGTCTCTGTTCGCCCTACCCTAGAAGATTAATAGTGCATTTCACTCGTTATTTCATGCGCTTTGAGATGCCGCTTAGCCCAATAAGCTATCTGAAATAGGAGCGACGTAAATTGAACAAATGTGATAGAAGTTCCCTGAATACTTATATTAACCTTAATGTAAAATGATCTAATCGGGTCTTTGTTCGCACTACCCTAGAAGTTTACTAGTGCATTTCACTCGCCATTTCATGCGCTTTGAGATGCCGCTTAGCCCAATACGCTATCTGAAATAGGAGCGACGTAAATTGAACAAATGTGATAGAATTTCGCTGAAATCTTATATTAACCAAAATATAAAATGATCTAATCGGGTCTCTGATTGCCCTATCATAGAAGATTAATAGTGCATTTTACTCGCCATTCCACGCGCTTTGAGTTGCCGCCTAGCCCAGTACGCTATCTGAAATAGGAGCGACGTAAATTGAACAAATGTGAAAGAATTTTGCTGAATCCTTAAATTAACCATAATATAAAATGATCTAATGGGGTCTCTGATTCCCTACCCTAGAAGTTTAATAGTGAATTTTACTCGCCATTTCATGCGCTTTGAGATGCCGCTTAGCCCAATACGCTATCTGAAATAGGAACTACGTAAGTTGAACAAATGTCACAGAATTACGCTGAATTCTTATATTAACCGTAATATAAAATGATCTAATCGGGTCTCTGTTCGCCCTACCCTAGAAGTTTAATAGTGCATTTTACTCGCCATTTCATGCGCTTTGAGATGGCGCTTAGCCCAATACGCTATCTGAAATAGGAGCGACGTAAATTGAACAAACGTGATAGAATTTCCCTGAATTCTTATATTAACATAAATGTAAAATGATCTAATCGGGTCTTTTTTCGCCCAACCCTAGAAGTTTAATAGTGCATTTCACTCGTCATTTCATGCGCTTTGAGATGCCGCTTAGCCCATTACGCTATCTGAAATAGGAGCGACGTAAATTGAACAAATGTGATAGAATTACGCTGAATTCTTATATTAACCGTAATATAAAGTGATCTAATCGGGTCTCTGTTTGCCTTGCCCTAGAAGTTTAATAGTGCATTTTACTCGGCATTTCATGCGCTTTGAGATGCCGCTTAGCCCAATACGCTATCTGAAATTGGAGTGACGTAAATTGAACAAATGTGATAGAATTTGGCTGAATTCTTAAATTAACCATAATATAGAATGATCTAATCGGGTCTCTGTTTGCCCTACCCTAGAAGTTTAATAGTGCATTTTACTCGCCATTTCATGCGCTTTGAGATGGCGCTTAGCCCAATACGCTATCTGAAATAGGAGCGACGTAAATTGAACAAATGTGATAGAATTTCCCTGAATTCTTATATTAACATTAATGTAAAATGATCTAATCGGGTCTTTTTTCGCCCAACCCTAGAAGTTTAATAGTGCATTTCACTCGTCATTTCATGCGCTTTGAGATGCCGCTTAGCCCGTTACGCTATCTGAAATAGGAGCAACGTAAATTGAACAAATGTGATAGAATTTCGCTGAATTCTTATATTAACCAAAATATAAAATGATCCAATCGGGTCTCTGATTACGCTATCATAGAAGTTTAGTAGTGCATTTTACTCGCCCTTCCACGCGCTTTAAGATGCCGCCTAGCCCAGTACGCTATCTGAAATAGGAGCGACGTAAGTTGAACAAATGTGAAAGAATTACGCTGCATTCTTATATTAACCGTAATATAAAATGATCTAATCGGGTCTCTGATTGCCCAACCCTAGAAGTTTAATAGTGCATTTCACTCGTCATTTCATGCGCTTTGAGATGCCGCTTAGCCCGTTACGCTATCTGAAATAGGAGCAACGTAAATTGAACAAATGTGATAGAATTTCGCTGAATTCTTATATTAACCAAAATATAAAATGATCCAATCGGGTCTCTGATTACGCTATCATAGAAGTTTAGTAGTGCATTTTACTCGCCCTTCCACGCGCTTTAAGATGCCGCCTAGCCCAGTACGCTATCTGAAATAGGAGCGACGTAAGTTGAACAAATGTGAAAGAATTACGCGGCATTCTTATATTAACCGTAATATAAAATGATCTAATCGGGTCTCTGATTGCCCAACCCTAGAAGTTTAATAGTGCATTTCACTCGTCATTTCATGCGCTTTGAGATGCCGCTTAGCACAATACGCTATCTGAAATAGGAGCGATGTAAATTGTACAAATGTGATGGAATATCGCTGAATCCTTTTATTAACCATAATGTTAAATAATCTAATCGGGTCTCTGTTCGCCCTAGCGTAGAAGCTTAATAGTGCATTTTACTCGCCATTTCATGCGCTTTGAGATGCCGCGTAGCCCAATACGTTATCTGAAATAGGAGCGACGTAAATTGAACAAATGTGATAGAATTTCCCTGAAATCTTATGTTAAACGAAATATAAAATGATCTAAACGGGACTCTGATTGCTCTATCATAGAAGTTTAGTAGTGCATTTTACTCGTCATTTCGTGCGCTCGGAGATGCCGCTTAGCCCAATACGCTATCTGAAATTGGAGCGACGTAAATTGAACAAATGTGATAGAATTTCGCTGAATTCTTAAATTAACCATAATATAAAATGATCTAAACGGGTCTCTGTTTGCCTTACCCTAGAAGTTTAATAGTGCATTTTACTCGCCATTTCTTGCGCTTTGAGATGTCGCTTTGCCCAATGCGCTATCTGAAATCTCAGCGACGTAAATTGAACAAATGTGAGAGAATCGCGCTGAATTCTTATATTAATCTTAATGTAAACTGATCTAATCGGGACTCTGTTCGCCCTACCCTAGACGATTAATAGTGCATTTCACTCGTCATTTCATGCGCGTTGAGATGCCGCTTAGCCCAATAAGCTATCTGAAATAGGAGCGACGTAAATTGAACAAATGTGATAGAATTATGCTGAATTCTTAAATTAACCATAATATAAAATGATCTAATCAGGTCTCTGTTTGCCCTACCCTAGAAGTTTAACAGTGCGTTTTACTCGCCATTCCACGCGCTTTAAGATGCCGCCTAGCCCAGTACGCTATCTGAAATAGGAGCGACGTAAGTTGAACAAATGTGATAGAATTTTGCTGAATTCATAAATTAACCATAACATAAAATGATCTAATCGGGTCTCTGATTGCCCTACCCTAGAAGTTTAATAGTGCACTTTACTCGCCATTTCATGCGCTTTGAGATGCCGCTTAGCCCAATACGCTATTTGAAATAGGAGCGACGTAAATTAAACAAATGTGATAGAATTTCGCTGAATTCTTATATTAACCAAAATATAAAATGATCTAATCGGGTCTCTGATTGCCCTATCATAGATGTTTAATAGTGCATTTTACTCGCCATTTCATGCGCATTGAGATGCCGCTTAGCCCAATACGCTATCTGAAATAGGAGCGACGTAAATTGAACAAATGTGATAGAATTACGCTGAATTCTTATATTAACCGTAATATAAAAAGATCTTATCGGGTCTCTGTTTGCCTTACCCTAGAAGTTCAATAGTGCATTTTACTCGCCATTTCATGCGCTTTGAGATGCCGCTTAGCCCAATACGCTATCTGAAATAGGAGCGACGTAAATTGAACAAATGTGATAGAGTTTCGCTGAATTCTTGAATTAACCATAATATTAAATGATCTTATCGGGTGTCTGTTTGCCCTACCCTAGAAGTTTAATAGTGCATTTTACTCGCCATTTCTTGCGCTTTGAGATGCCGCTTAGCAGAAGTCGCTATCTGAAATAGGAGCGATGTAAATTCAACAAATGTGATGGAATTTCGCTGAATTCTTATATTAACCTTAATGTAAAATGATCTAATCGGGTCTTTGTTCGCCCTACCCTAGAGGTTTAATAGTGCATTTCACTCGTCATTTCATGCGCTTTGAGATGCCGCTTAGCCCAATACGCGATCTGAAATAGGAGCGACGTAAATTGAACAAACGTGATAGAATTTCCCTGAATTCTTATATTAATCTTAATGTAAAATGATCTAATCGGGAATCTGTTTGCCTTGTACTAGAAGTTTAATAGTGCATTTCACTCGTCATTTCATGCGCTTTGAGATGCCTCTTAGCCCAATACGCTATCTGAAATATCAGCGACGTAAATTGAACAAATGTGATAGAATTACGCTGAATTCTTATATTAACCGTAATATAAAATGATCTAATCGGCTCTCTGATTGCCCTACCCTAGAAGTTTAACAGCGCATGTTACTCGACATTTCATGCGGTTTGAGATGCCGCTTAGCCCAATACGCTATCTGAAATAGGAGCGACGTAAGTTGAACAAATGTGATAGAATTTCGCAGAATTCTTATATTAACCGTAATATAAAATGATCTAATCGGGTCTTTGTTTGCCTTACCCTAGAAATTTAATAGTGCATTTTACTCGCCATTTCATGCGCTTTGAGATGCCGCTTAGCCCAATACGCATCTGAAATAGGAGCGACGTAAATTGAACAAATGTGAGAGAATCTCGCTGAATTCTTATATTAACCGTAATATAAAATGATCTATTCGGGTCTCTGTTTGCCATACCCTAGAAGTTTAATAGTGCATTTTACTCGTCATTTCATGCGCTTTGAGATGCCGCTTAGCCCAATAGCTATCTGAAATAGGAGCGACGTAAATTGAACAAATGCGATAGAATTTCCCAGATATCTTATATTAACCGTAGTATAAAATGATCTAATCGGCTCTCTGTTTCCATTACCCTAGCAGTTTAATAGTGCATTTTACTCGCCATTTCATGCGCTTTGAGATGCCGCTTAGCCCAATACGCTATCTGAAATAGGAGCGGTGTAAATTGAACAAATGTGATAGAGTTTCGCTGAATTCTTATATTAACCATAATATAAAATAATGTAATCGGGTCTCTGTTCGCCCTACCCAAGAAATTTAATAGTGCATTTCTCTCGTCATTTCATGCGCTTTGAGATGCCGCTTAGCCCAATAGCTATCTGAAATAGGAGCGGTGTAAATTGAACAAATGTGATAGAGTTTCGCTGAATTCTTATATTAACCATAATATAAAATAATCTAATCGGGTCTCTGTTCGCCCTACCCAAGAAATTTAATAGTGCATTTTTCTCGTCATTTCATGCGCTTTGAGATGCCGCTTAGCCCAATAGCTATCTGAAATAGGAGCCACGTAAATTGAACAAATGTGATAGAATTTCCCTGAAATCTTATATTAACCGTAATATAAAATGATCAAATCGGCTCTCTGTTTGCATTACCCTAGAAGTTTAATAGTGCATTTTACTCGCCATTCCACGCGCTTTCAGATGCCGCCTATCCGAGTACGCCATCTGAAATAGGAGCGACGTAAATTGAACAAATGTGATAGAATTTTTCTGAATTCTTAAATTAACCATAATATGAAATGATCTAATCGGGTCTCTGTTTGACCTACCCTACAAGTTTAACAGTGCATTTTACTCGCCATTTCATGCGCTTTGAGATGCCGCTTAGCCCAATACGCTATCTGAAATAGGAGCGACGTAAATTGAACAAATGTGATAGAATTTCGCTGAATTCTTAAATTAACCATAATATAAAATGATCTAATGGGGTTTCTGTTTACCCTACCCTAGAAGTTTAATAGTGCATTTTACTCGCCATTTCTTGCGCTTTGAGATGCCGCTTAGCCCAATACGCTATCTGGAATAGGAGCGACGTAAATTGAACAAATGTGATAGAATTTCGCTGAATTCTTATATTAACCAAAATATAAAATGATCTAATCGGGTCTCTGATTGCCCTATCATAGAAGTTTAAGAGTGCATTTTGCTCGCCATTCCACGCGCTTTAAGATGCCGCCTAGCCCAGTACGCTATCTGAAATAGGAGCGACATAAATTGAACAAATGTGATAGAGTTTCGATGAATTCTTAAATTAATCATAATATAAAAAGCCCTTATCGGGTCTGTGTTTGCCCTACCCTAGAAGTTTAATATTGCATTTTACTCGCCATTTCTTGCGCTTTGAGATGCCGCTTAGCCCAATACGCTATCTGAAATATCAGCGACGTAAATTGAACAAATGTGATAGAATTACGCTGAATTCTTATATTAACCGTAATATAAAATGATCTAATCGGGTCTCTGCTTGCCTTATCCTAGAAGTTTAATAGTGCATTTCACTCGTCATTTCATGCGCTTTGTGATGCCGCTTAGCCCAATAAGCTACCTGAAACAGGAGCGACGTAAATTGAACAAATGTGATAGAATTTTTCTGAATTCTTAAATAAACCATAATATGAAATGATCTAATCCGGTCTCTGTTTGCCCTGCCCTAGAAGTTTAACAGTGCATTTTAATCGTCATTTCATGCGCTTTGAGATGCCGCTTAGCCCAATACGCTATCTGAAATGTCAGCGACGTAAACTGAACAAATGTGATAGAATTACGCTGAATTCTTATATTAACCTTAATGTAAAATGATCTAATCGGTTCTCTGTTCGCCCTACCCTAGAAGTTTAATAGTGCATTTTACTCGTCATTTCATGCGCTTTGAGATGCCGCTTAGCCCAATACGCTATCTGAAATAGGAGCGACGGAAATTGAACAAATGTGATAGAATTTCCCTGAAATCTTATATTAAACAAAACATAAAATGATCTAAACGGGACTCTGATTGCCCTACCATAGAAGTTTAGTAGTGCATTTTACTCGCCCTTCCACGCGCTTTAAGATGCCGCTTAGCCCAGTACACTATCTGAAATAGGAGCGACGTATGTTGAACAAATGTGATAGAATTACGCAGAATTCTTATATTAACCGTAATACAAAATGATCTAATCGGGTCTCTGTTTGCATTACCCTAGAAGTTTAATAGTGCATTTTACTCGTCAGTTCATGCGCTTTGAGATGCCGCTTAGCCCAATACGCAATCTGCAATAGGAGCGACGTAAATTGAACAAATGTGATAGAATTACGCTGAATTCTTAAATTAACGATAATATAAAATGATCTAATCGGGTCTCTGGTTGCCCTACCCTAGAAGTTTAATAGTGCGTTTTACTCGCCATTTCTTGCGCTTTGAGATGCCGCTTAGCCCAATACGCTATCTGAAATATCAGCGACGTAAATTGAACAAATGTGAGAAAATCTCGCTGAATTCTTATATTAACCGTAATATAAAATGATCTAATCGGGTCTCTGTTCGCCCTACCCTAGAAGATTAATAGTGCATTTCACTTGTCATTTCATGCGCTTTGAGATGCCGCTTAGCCCAATAAGCTACCTGAAATAGGAGCGACATAAATTGAACAAATGTTATAGAATTTCGCTGAATTCTTATATTCACCAAAATATAAAATGATCTAATCGGGTCTCTGATTGCCCTATCATAGAAGTTTAATAGTGCATTTTACTCGCCAATCCACGCGCTTTAAGATTCCGCCTAGCCCAGTACGCTATCTGAAATAGGAGCGACGTAAATTGAACAAATGTGATAGAATTTGGCTGAATTCTTAAATTAACCATAATATAAAATGATCTAATCGGGTCTCTGTTTGCCCTACCCTAGAAGTTTAATAGTGCATTTTACTCGCCATTTCATGCGCTTTGAGATGGCGCTTAGCCCAATACGCTATCTGCAATAGGAGCGACGTACATTGAACAAATGTGATAGAATTGCGCTGAATCCTTAAATTAACCATAATATAAAATGATCTAATCGGGTCTCTGTTTGCCCTATCATAGATGTTTAATAGTGCATTTCACTCGTCATTTCATGCCCTTTGAGCTGCCGTCTAGCCCAGTACGCTATTTGAAATAGGAGCGACGTAAGTTGAACAAATGTGATAGAATTACGCTCAATTATCATATTAACCGTAATATAAAATTATCTAATCGGGTCTCTGTTTGCCCTACCCTGGAAGTTTAATAGTGCATTTCACTCGCCATTTCATGCGCATTGAGATGCCGCTTAGCCCAATACGCTATCTGAAATAGGAGCAACGTAAATTTAACAAATGTGATAGAATTTCTCTGAATTCTTATATTAACCAAAATATAAAATGATCTAATCGGGTCTCTGATTGCCCTATCATAGAAGATTAACAGTGCATTTTACTCGCCATTCCTCGCGTTTTAAGATGCCGCCTAGCGCAGCACGCTAGCTGAAATAGGAACGACGTAAATTGAAAAAATGTGATAGAATTTTGCTGAATTCTTAAATTAACCATAATATAAATTGATCTAACTGGGTCTCTGTTTGCCCTACCCTGGAAGTTTAATAGTGCATTTTACTCGCCATTTCATGCGCTTTGAGATGCCGCGTAGCCCAATACGCTATCTGAAATAGGAGCGACGTAAATTGAACGAATGTGATAGAATTTCGCTGAATTCTTATATTAACCAAAATATAAAATGATCTAATCGGGTCTCTGATTGCCCTATCACAGAAGTTTAATAGTGCATTCTACTCGCCATTCCACGCGCTTTAAGATGCCGCCTACCCCAGTATGCTATCTGAAATAGGAGCGACGTAAGTTGAACAAATGTGATAGAATTACGCTGAATTCTTATATTAACCGTAATATAAAATGATCTAATCGGGTCTCTGTTTGCCTTATCCTAGAAGTTTAATAGTGCATTTCACTCGTCATTTCATGCGCTTTGAGATGCCTCTTAGCCCAATACGCTATCTGAAATAGGAGCGACGTAAATTGAACAAATGTGATAGAATTTCGCTGAATTCTTATATTAACCAAAATATAAAATGATCTAATCGGCTCTCTGATTGCCCTATCATAGAAGTTTAGTAGTGCATTTTACTCGCCCTTCCACGCGCTTTAAGATGCCGCCCGGCCCAGTACGCTATCTGAAATATGAGCTACGTAAGTTGAACAAATGTGACAGAATTACGCTGCATTCTTATATTAACCGTAATATAAAATGATCTACTCGGGTCTCTGTTTGCCTTATCCTAGAAGTTTAATAGTGCATTTTACTCGCCATTTCATGCGCATTGAGATGCCGCTTAGCCCAATACGCCATCTGAAATAGGAGCGACATAAATTGAACAAATGTGATAGAGTTTCGCTGAATTCTTAAATTAACCATAATATAAAAAGCCCTTATCGGGTCTGTGTTTGCCCTACCCTAGAAGTTTAATATTGCATTTTACCCGCCATTTCTTGCACTTTGAGATGCCGCTTAGCCCAATACGCTATCTGAAATATCAGCGACGTAAATTGAACAAATGTGATAGAATTTCGCTGAATTCTTATATTAACCATAATATAAAATGATCTTATCGGGTCTCTGTTTGCCCTACCCTAGAAGTTTAATAGTGCATTTTACTCGCGATTTCTTGCGCTTTGAGATGCCGTTTAGCCCAATACGCTATCTGAAATATCAGCGACGTAAATTGAACAAATGTGATAGAATTACGCTGAATTCTTATATTAACCGTAATATAAAATGATCTAATCGGGCCTCTATTTGCCTTATCCTAGAAGTTCAATAGTGCATTTCACTCGTCATTTCATGCGCTTTGTGATGCCGCTTAGCCCAATAAGCTATCTGAAATAGGAGCGACGTAAATTGAACAAATGTGATAGAATTTTTCTGAATTCTTAAATAAACCATAATATGAAATGATCTACTCGGGTCTCTGTTTGCCTTATCCTAGAAGTTTAATAGTGCATTTCACTCGTCATTTCATGCGCTTTGTGATGCCGCTTAGCCCAATAAGCTATCTGAAATAGGAGCGACGTAAATTGAACAAATGTGATAGAATTTCGCTGAATTCTTATATTAACCATAATATAAAAAGCCCTTATCGGGCCTCTGTTTGCCTTATCCTAGAAGTTTAATAGTGCATTTTACTCGCCATTTCTTGCGCTTTGAGATGCCGTTTAGCCCAATACGCTATCTGAAATATCAGCGACGTAAATTGAACAAATGTGATAGAATTACGCTGAATTCTTATATTAACCGTAATATAAAATGATCTAATCGGGTCTCTGTTTGCCTTATCCTAGAAGTTTAATAGTGCATTTTACTCGCCATTTCATGCGCTTTGAGATGGCGCTTAGCCCAATACGCTATCTGCAATAGGAGCGACGTACATTGAACAAATGTGATAGAATTGCGCTGAATCCTTAAATTAACCATAATATAAAATGATCTAATCGGGTCTCTGTTTGCCCTATCATAGATGTTTAATAGTGCATTTCACTCGTCATTTCATGCGCTTTGAGCTGCCGTCTAGCCCAGTACGCTATCTGAAATAGGAGCGACGTAAGTTGAACAAATGTGATAGAATTACGCTCAATTATCATATTAACCGTAATATAAAATTATCTAATCGGGTCTCTGTTTGCCCTACCCTGGAAGTTTAATAGTGCATTTCACTCGCCATTTCATGCGCATTGAGATGCCGCTTAGCCCAATACGCTACCTGAAATAGGATCGACGTAAATTGAACAAATGTGATAGAATTTCCCTGAATACTTATATTAACCTTAATGTAAAATGATCTAATCGGGTCTCTGTTCGCCCTACCCTAGAAGTTTAATAGTGCATTTCACTCGCCATTTCATGCGCTTTGAGATGCCGCTTAGCCCAATACGCTATCTGAAATAGGAGCAACGTAAATTTAACAAATGTGATAGAATTTCTCTGAATTCTTATATTAACCAAAATATAAAATGATCTAACCGGGTCTCTGATTGCCCTATCATAGAAGTTTAATAGTGCATTTTACTCGCCAATCGACGCGCTTTAAGATTCCGCCTAGCCCAGTACGCTATCTGAAATAGGAGCGACGTAAATTGAACAAATGTGATAGAATTACGCAGAATTCTTATATTAACCGTAATACAAAATGATCTAATCGGGTCTCTGTTTGCATTACCCTAGAAGTTTAATAGTGCATTTTACTCGTCATTTCATGCGCTTTGAGATGCCGCTTAGCCCAATACGCAATCTGCAATAGGAGCGACGTAAATTGAACAAATGTGATAGAATTACGCTGAATTCTTAAATTAACGATAATATAAAATGATCTAATCGGGTCTCTGGTTGCCCTACCCTAGAAGTTTAATAGTGCGTTTTACTCGCCATTTCTTGCGCTTTGAGATGCCGCTTAGCCCAATACGCTATCTGAAATATCAGCGACGTAAATTGAACAAATGTGAGAAAATCTCGCTGAATTCTTATATTAACCGTAATATAAAATGATCTAATCGGGTCTCTGTTCGCCCTACCCTAGAAGATTAATAGTGCATTTCACTTGTCATTTCATGCGCTTTGAGATGCCGCTTAGCCCAATAAGCTATCTGAAATAGGAGCGACATAAATTGAACAAATGTTATAGAATTTCGCTGAATTCTTATATTCACCAAAATATAAAATGATCTAATCGGGTCTCTGATTGCCCTATCATAGAAGTTTAATAGTGCATTTTACTCGCCAATCCACGCGCTTTAAGATTCCGCCTAGCCCAGTACGCTATCTGAAATAGGAGCGACGTAAATTGAACAAATGTGATAGAATTTGGCTGAATTCTTAAATTAACCATAATATAAAATGATCTAATCGGGTCTCTGTTTGCCCTACCCTAGAAGTTTAATAGTGCATTTTACTCGCCATTTCATGCGCTTTGAGATGGCGCTTAGCCCAATACGCTATCTGCAATAGGAGCGACGTACATTGAACAAATGTGATAGAATTGCGCTGAATCCTTAAATTAACCATAATATAAAATGATCTAATCGGGTCTCTGTTTGCCCTATCATAGATGTTTAATAGTGCATTTCACTCGTCATTTCATGCGCTTTGAGCTGCCGTCTAGCCCAGTACGCTATTTGAAATAGGAGCGACGTAAGTTGAACAAATGTGATAGAATTACGCTCAATTATCATATTAACCGTAATATAAAATTATCTAATCGGGTCTCTGTTTGCCCTACCCTGGAAGTTTAATAGTGCATTTCACTCGCCATTTCATGCGCATTGAGATGCCGCTTAGCCCAATACGCTATCTGAAATAGGAGCAACGTAAATTTAACAAATGTGATAGAATTTCTCTGAATTCTTATATTAACCAAAATATAAAATGATCTAATCGGGTCTCTGATTGCCCTATCATAGAAGATTAACAGTGCATTTTACTCGCCATTCCTCGCGTTTTAAGATGCCGCCTAGCGCAGCACGCTAGCTGAAATAGGAACGACGTAAATTGAAAAAATGTGATAGAATTTTGCTGAATTCTTAAATTAACCATAATATAAATTGATCTAACTGGGTCTCTGTTTGCCCTACCCTGGAAGTTTAATAGTGCATTTTACTCGCCATTTCATGCGCTTTGAGATGCCGCGTAGCCCAATACGCTATCTGAAATAGGAGCGACGTAAATTGAACGAATGTGATAGAATTTCGCTGAATTCTTATATTAACCAAAATATAAAATGATCTAATCGGGTCTCTGATAGCCCTATCACAGAAGTTTAATAGTGCATTCTACTCGCCATTCCACGCGCTTTAAGATGCCGCCTACCCCAGTATGCTATCTGAAATAGGAGCGACGTAAGTTGAACAAATGTGATAGAATTACGCTGAATTCTTATATTAACCGTAATATAAAATGATCTAATCGGGTCTCTGTTTGCCTTATCCTAGAAGTTTAATAGTGCATTTCACTCGTCATTTCATGCGCTTTGAGATGCCTCTTAGCCCAATACGCTATCTGAAATAGTAGCGACGTAAATTGAACAAATGTGATAGAATTTCGCTGAATTCTTATATTAACCAAAATATAAAATGATCTAATCGGGTCTCTGTTTGCCCTACCCTAGAAGTTTATTAGTGCATTTTACTCGCCATTGCGTTCGCTTTGAGATGCCGCTTATCCCAATACGCAATCTGAAATATGAGCTACGTAAATTGAACAAATGTGATAGAATTTCCCTGAATTCATATATTAACCTTAATGTAAAATGATCTAATCGGGTCTCTGTTCGCCCCACCATAGAAGTCTAATAGTGCATTTCACTCGACATTTCATGCGCTTAGAGATGCCGCTTTGCCCAATACGCTATCTGAAATAGGAGCGACGTAAATTGAACAAATGTGATAGAATTTCGCTGAATTCTTATATTATCCAAAATATAAAATCATCTAATCGGGTCTCTGCTTGCCCTACCCTAGAAGTTTAATAGTGCATTTTACTCGCCATTTCATGCGCTTTGAGATGCCGCTTAGCCCAATACGCTATCTGAAATAGGAGCGACGTAAGCTGAACAAATGTGATAGAATTTCGCTGAATTCTTTTATTAACCATAATGTAAAATGATCTAATCGGGTCTCTGTTCGCCCTTGCGTAGAAGTTTAATAGTGCATTTTTTTTTTTTCATTTCATGCGCTTTGAAATGCCGCTTGGCCCAATACGCTATCTGAAATAGGAGCGACGTAAGTTGTACAAATGTGATAAAATTACGCTGAATTCTTATATTAACCGTAATATAAAATGATCTAATCGGGTATCTGTTTGCCTTACCCTAGAAGTTTAATAGTGCGTTTTACTCGCCATTTCATGGGCTTTAAGATGCCGCTTAGCCCAATACGCTATGTGAAATAGGAGCGACGTAAATTGAACAAATGTGATAGAATTTCGCTGAATTCTTGTATTAATCTTAATGTAAAATGATCTAATCGGGTCTCTGTTCGCCCTACCCTAGAAGTTTAATAGTGGATTTCACTCGCCATTCCACGCGCTTTAAGATGCCGCATAGCCCGGTACGCTATCTGAAATAGGAAGGACGTAAATTGAACAAATGTGACGGAATTTTGCGGAATTCTTAAATTAACCATAATATGAAATGATCTAATCGGGAATCTGTTTGCCCTACCCTAGAAGTTTAACAGTGCATTTTACTCGCTATTTCATGCGCTTTGAGATGCCGCTTAGCCCAATACGCTACCTGAAATAGGAACGACGTAAATTGAACAAATGTGATAGAATTTCGGTGAATTCTTTAATTAACCATAATATAAAATGATCTAATCGGGTCTCTGTTTGCCTTACCCTAGAAGTGTAATAGTGCATTTTACTCGACATTCCTTGCGCTTTGAGATGCCGCTTAGCCCAACACGCTATCTGAAATATCAACGACGTAAATTGAACAAATGTGATTGAATTTCGCTGAATTCTTATATTAACCTTAATGTAAAATGATCTAATCGGGTCTCTGTTCGCCCTACCCTAGAAGTTTAATAGTGCATTTCACTCGTCATTTCATGCGCTTTGAGATGCCGCTTAGCCCATTACGCTATCTGAAATAGGAGCGACGTAAATTGAACAAATGTGATAGAATTTCGCTGAATTCTTATATTAACCAAAATATAAAATGATCTAATCGGGAATCTGTTTGCCCTACCCTAGAAGTTTAATAGTGCATATTACTCGCCATTCCACGCGTTTTAAAATGCCGCCTAGCCCAGTACGCTATCTGAAATAGAAGCGACGTAAATTGAACAAATGTGATAGAATTCCTCTGAATTCTTATATTAACCTTAATATAAAATGACCTAATCGGGGCTCTGTTTGCCCTATCATAGAAGTTTAATAGTGAATTTCACTCGTCATTTCATGCGCTTTGAGATGCCGCTTAGCCCAATAAGCTATCTGAAATAGGAGCGACGTAAATTGAACAAATGTGATAGAATTTCCCTGAATTCTTATATTAACCTTAATGTAAAATGATCTAATCGGGTCTCTGTTCGCCCTTCCCTAGAAGTGTAATAGTGCATTTCACTCGTCATTTCATGCGCTTTAAGATGCCGCCTAGCACAATAAGCTATCTGAAATAGGAGCGACGTAAATTGAACAAATGTGATAGAATTTCCCTGAATTCTGATATTAACCAAAATATAAAATGATCTAGTCGGGTCTCTGATTGCCCTGTCATAGAAGTTTAGTGGAGCATTTTACTCGCCATTCCACGCGCTTTAAGATGCCGCCTAGCCCAGTATGCTATCTGAAATAGGAGCGATGTAAATTGAACAAATGTGATAGAATTTCGCTGAAATCTTTTATTAACCGCTATGTAAAATGATTTAATCAGCTCTCTGTTCGCCCTAGCCTAGAAGTTTAATAGTGCATTTTATTCGACATTTCATGCGCTTTGAGATTCCGCTTAGCCCAATACGCTATCTGAAATAGGAGCGACGTAAATTGAACAAATGTGATAGAATTTCCCTGCATTCTTATATTAACCTTAATGTAAAATGATCTAATCGGGTCTCTGTTCGCCCTACCATAGAAGTCTAATAGTGCATTTCAGTCGTCATTTCATGCGCTTTGAGATGCCGCTTAGCCCATTACGCTATCTGAAATAGGAGCGACGTAAATTGAATGAATGTGATACAATTTCGCTAAATTCTTATATTAACCAAAATATAACATGATCTAATCAGGTCTCTGATTGCCCTATCATAGAAGTTTAATAGTGCATTTTACTCGCCATTCCACGCGCTTTAAGATGCCGCCTAGCGCAGTACGCTATCTGAAATAGGAGCGACGTAAGTTGAAGGAATGTGATAGAATTACGCTGAATTCTTATATTAACCGTAATATAAAATGATCTAATCGGGTCTCTGTTTGCCTTACCCTAGAAGTTTAATAGTGCATTTTACTCGCCATTTCATGCGGTTTGAGATGCCGCTTAGCCCAATGCGCTATCTGAAATAGGAGCGAAGTAAATTGTACAACTGTGATAGAATTTCGCTGAATTCTTAAATTAACCATAATATAAAATGATCTAATCGGGTCTCTGTTTGCCCTACCCTAGAAGTTTAATAGTGCATTTTACTCGACATTACATGCGCTTTGAGATGCCACTTAGCCCAATACCCTATCTGATATATGAGCGACGTAAATTGAACAAATATGATTGAATTTCGCTGAATTCTTATATTAACCAAAATATAAAATGATCTGATCGGGTCTCTGATTGCCCTATCATAGAAGTTTAATAGTGCATTTTACTCGCCATTCCACGCGCTTTAAGATGCCGCCTAGCCCAGTACGCTATCTGAAATAGGAGCGACGTAAATTGAACAAATGTGATAGAATTTCGCTGAATTCTTTTATTAACCATAATGTAAAATGATGTAATCGGGTCTCTGTTCGCCCTAGCCTAGAAGTTTAATAGTGCATTTTATTCGCCATTTCATGCGCTTTGAGGTGCCGCTTAGCCCAATACGCTATCTGAAATAGGAGCGTCGTAAGTTGTACAAATGTGATAGAATTACGCTGAATTCTTATATTAACCGTAATATAAAATTATCTAATCGTGTATCTGTTTGCCTTACCCTAGAAGTTTAATAGTGCGTTTTACACGCCATTTCATGCGCTTTGAGATGCCGCTTAGCCCAGTACGCTATCTGAAATAGGAGCGACGTAAATTGAACAAATGTGATAGAATTTCGCTGAATTCTTATATTAACCAAAATATAAAATGATCTAATCGGGTCTCTGTTTGCCCTACCCTAGAAGTTTATTAGTGCATTTTACTCGCCATTGCTTTCGCTTTGAGATGCCGCTTATCCCAATACGCTATCTGAAATATGAGCTACGTAAATTGAACAAACGTGATAGAATTTCCCTGAATTCTTATATTAACCTTAATGTAAAATGATCTAATCGGGTCTCTGTTCGCCCCACCATAGAAGTCTAATAGTGCATTTCACTCGTCATTTCATGCGCTTTGAGATGCCGCTTTGCCCAATACGCTATCTGAAATAGGAGCGACGTAAATTGAACAAATGTGATAGAATTTCGCTGAATTCTTATATTATCCAAAATATAAAATGATCTAATCGGGTCTCGGATTGCTCTATCATAGAAGTTTAATAGTGCATTACACTCGCAATTCCAGGCGCTTTAAGATGCCGCCTAGCCCTGTACGCTATCTGAAATAGGAGCGACGTAAATTGAACAAATGTGATAGAATTTTGCTGAATTCTTAAATTAACCACAATATAAAATGATCTAATCGGGTCTCTGTTTGCCCTACCCTAGAAGTTTAATAGTGCATCTTACTCGCCATTACATGCGCTTTAAGATGACGCCTAGCCCAGTAGTCTATCTGAAATAGGAGGGACGTAAATTAAACAAATGTGATAGAATTTTGCTGAAATCTTAAATTAACCATAATATAAAATCATCTAATCGGGTCTCTGCTTGCCCTACCCTAGAAGTTTAATAGTGAATTTTACTCGCCATTTCATGCGCTTTGGGATGCCGCTTAGCCCAATACGCTATCTGAAATAGGAGCGACGTAAGCTGAACAAATGTGATAGAATTTCGCTGAATTCTTTTATTAACCATAATGTAAAATGATCTAATCGGGTCTCTGTTCGCCCTAGCCTAGAAGTTTAATAGCGCATTTTATTCGCCATTTCATGCGCTTTGAGATGCCGCTTAGCCGAATACGCTTTCTGAAATAGCAGCGACGTAAATTGAACAAATGTGACAGAATTTCGCTGAATTCTTATATTAACCAAAATATAAAATGATATAATCGGGTCTCTGATTGCCCTTTCATAGAAGTTTAATAGTGCATTTTACTCGCCATTCCGCGCGCTTTAAGATGCCGCCTAGCCCAGTACGCTGTCTGAAATAGGAACGACGTAAATTGAACAAATGTGATAGAATTTTGCTGAATTCTTAAATTAACCATAATATAAAATGATCTAATCGGGTCACTGTTTGCCCTACCGTTGAAGTTTAATAGTGCATTTTGCTCGTCATTTCATGCGCTTTGAGATGCAGCTTAGCCCAATACGCTATCTGAAATAGGAGCGATGTAAATTGCACAAATGCGATAGAATTTCGCTGATTTCTTTTATTAACCATAATGTAAAATGATCTAATCGGTTCTCTGTTCGCCCTAGCCTAGAAGTTTAATAGTGCATTTTATTCGACATTTAATGCGCTTTGAGGTGCCGCTTAGAACAATACGCTATCTGAAATATGAGCGACGTAAGTTGAACAAATGTGATAGAATTTCGCTGAATTCTTATATCAACCAAAATATAAAATGATCTAATCGGGTCTCTGATTGCCCTATCAAAGAAGTTTAGTAGTGCATTTTACTCGCCATTCAACGCGCTTTAAGATGCCGCCTAGCCCAGTACGCTATCTGAAATAGGAGCGACGTAAATTGAACAAATGTGATAGAATTTCGCTGAATTCTTTTATTAACCATAATGTAAAATGATCTAATCGGGTCTCTGTTCGCCCTAGCCTAGAAGTTTAATAGTGCATTTTATTCGCCATTTCATGCGTTTTGAGATGCCGCTTGGCCCAATACGCTATCTGAAATAGGAGCGATGTAAATTGCACAAATGTGATAGAATTTCGCTGATTTCTTTTATTAACCATAATGTGAAATGATCTAATCGGTTCTCTGTTCGCCCTAGCCTAGACGTTTAATAGTGCATTTTATTCGACATTTAATGGGCCTTGAGATGCTGCTTAGCACAATACGCTATCTGAAATATGAACGACGTAAATTGAACAAATGTGATAGAATTTCGCTGAATTCTTATATCAACCAAAATATAAAATGATCTAATCGGGTCTCTGTTTGCCTTGCCCTAGAAGTTTAATAGTGCGTTTTACTCGCCATTTCATGGGCTTTAAGATGCCGCTTAGCCCAATACGCTATGTGAAATAGGAGCGACGTAAATTGAACAAATGTGATAGAATTTCCCTGAAATCTTATATTAAACAAAATATAAAATGATCTAAACGGGACTCTGATTGCCCTATCATAGAAGTTTAGTAGTGAATTTTACTCGCCCTTCCGCGCGCTTTAAGATGCCGCCTAGCCCAGTACACTATCTGAAATAGGAGCGACGTATGTTGAACAAATGTGGTAGAATTACGCTGCATTCTTATATTAACCGTAATATAAAATGATCTAATCGGGTCTCTGTGTGCATTACCCTAGAAGTTGAATAGTGCATTTTACTCGCCATTTCATGCGCTTTGAGATGCCGCTTAGCCCAATACGCTATCTGCAATAGGATCGACGTAAATTGAACAAATGCGATAGAATTTCGCTGAATTCTTAAAGTAACCATAATATAAAATGATCTAAACTGGTCTCTGTTTGCCCTACCCTAGAAGTTTAATAGTGCATTTTACTCGCCATTTCTTGCGCTTTGAGATGCCGCTTAGCCCAATACGCTATCTGAAATAGGAGCAACGTAAATTGAACAAATGTGATAGAATATCGCTGAATTCTTAAATTAACCATAATATAAAATGACTTAATGGGGTCTCTGTTTGCCCTACCCTAGAAGATTAATAGTGCCTTTTACTCGCCATTTCTTGCGCTTTCAGATGCCGCTTAGCCCAATACGCTATCTGAAATAGGAGCGACGTAAATTGAAGAAATGTGACAGAGTTACGCTGAAATCTTATATTAACAGTAATATAAAATGATCTAATCGGGTCTCTGTTTGCCGTATCCTAGAAGTTTAATAGTGCATTTTCTCGCCATTTCCTGCGCTTTGAGATGCCGCTTAGCCCAATACGCTATCTGAAATAGGAGTGACGTAAATTGAACAAATGTGATAGAATTTCGCTGAATTGATAAATTAGCCATAATATAAAATGATCTAATCGGGTCTCTGTTTGCCCTACCCTAGAAGTTTAATAGTGCATTTTACTTGCCATTCCACGCGCTTTGAGATGCCGCTTTGCCCAATACGCTATCTGAAATAGGAGCGACGTAAATTGAACAAATGTGATAGAATTTCGCTGAATTCTTAAATTAGCCATAATATAAAATGAACTAAACGGGTCTCTGTTCGCCCTACCCTAGAAGATTAATAGTGCATTTCACTCGTTATTTCATGCGCTTTGAGATGCCGCTTAGCCCAATAAGCTATCTGAAATAGGAGCGACGTAAATTGAACAAATGTGATAGAAGTTCCCTGAATACTTATATTAACCTTAATGTAAAATGATCTAATCGGGTCTCTGTTCGCACTACCCTAGAAGTTTACTAGTGCATTTCACTCGCCATTTCATGCGCTTTGAGATGCCGCTTAGCCCAATACGCTATCTGAAATAGGAGCGACGTAAATTGAACAAATGTGATAGAATTTCGCTGAATTCTTATATTAACCAAAATATAAAATGATCTAATCGGGTCTCTGATTGCCCTATCATAGAAGATTAATAGTGCATTTTACTCGCCATTCCACGCGCTTTGAGTTGCCGCCTAGCCCAGTACGCTATCTGAAATAGGAGCGACGTAAATTGAACAAATGTGAAAGAATTTTGCTGAATCCTTAAATTAACCATAATATAAAATGATCTAATGGGGTCTCTGATTCCCTACCCTAGAAGTTTAATAGTGAATTTTACTCGCCATTTCATGCGCTTTGAGATGCCGCTTAGTCCAATACGCTATCTGAAATAGGAACTACGTAAGTTGAACAAATGTCACAGAATTACGCTGAATTCTTATATTAACCGTAATATAAAATGATCTAATCGGGTCTCTGTTCGCCCTACCCTAGAAGTTTAATAGTGCATTTTACTCGCCATTTCATGCGCTTTGAGATGGCGCTTAGCCCAATACGCTATCTGAAATAGGAGCGACGTAAATTGAACAAACGTGATAGAATTTCCCTGAATTCTTATATTAACATAAATGTAAAATGATCTAATCGGGTCTTTTTTCGCCCAACCCTAGAAGTTTAATAGTGCATTTCACTCGTCATTTCATGCGCTTTGAGATGCCGCTTAGCCCATTACGCTATCTGAAATAGGAGCGACGTAAATTGAACAAATGTGATAGAATTACGCTGAATTCTTATATTAACCGTAATATAAAGTGATCTAATCGGGTCTCTGTTTGCCTTGCCCTAGAAGTTTAATAGTGCATTTTACTCGGCATTTCATGCGCTTTGAGATGCCGCTTAGCCCAATACGCTATCTGAAATTGGAGTGACGTAAATTGAACAAATGTGATAGAATTTGGCTGAATTCTTAAATTAACCATAATATAGAATGATCTAATCAGGTCTCTGTTTGCCCTACCCTAGAAGTTTAATAGTGCATTTTACTCGCCATTTCATGCGCTTTGAGATGGCGCTTAGCCCAATACGCTATCTGAAATAGGAGCGACGTAAATTGAACAAATGTGATAGAATTTCCCTGAATTCTTATATTAACATTAATGTAAAATGATCTAATCGGGTCTTTTTTCGCCCAACCCTAGAAGTTTAATAGTGCATTTCACTCGTCATTTCATGCGCTTTGAGATGCCGCTTAGCCCGTTACGCTATCTGAAATAGGAGCAACGTAAATTGAACAAATGTGATAGAATTTCGCTGAATTCTTATATTAACCAAAATATAAAATGATCCAATCGGGTCTCTGATTACGCTATCATAGAAGTTTAGTAGTGCATTTTACTCGCCCTTCCACGCGCTTTAAGATGCCGCCTAGCCCAGTACGCTATCTGAAATAGGAGCGACGTAAGTTGAACAAATGTGAAAGAATTACGCTGCATTCTTATATTAACCGTAATATAAAATGATCTAATCGGGTCTCTGATTGCTCAACCCTAGAAGTTTAATAGTGCATTTCACTCGTCATTTCATGCGCTTTGAGATGCCGCTTAGCCCGTTACGCTATCTGAAATAGGAGCAACGTAAATTGAACAAATGTGATAGAATTTCGCTGAATTCTTATATTAACCAAAATATAAAATGATCCAATCGGGTCTCTGATTACGCTATCATAGAAGTTTAGTAGTGCATTTTACTCGCCCTTCCACGCGCTTTAAGATGCCGCCTAGCCCAGTACGCTATCTGAAATAGGAGCGACGTAAGTTGAACAAATGTGAAAGAATTACGCGGCATTCTTATATTAACCGTAATATAAAATGATCTAAACGGGACTCTGATTGCTCTATCATAGAAGTTTAGTAGTGCATTTTACTCGTCATTTCGTGCGCTCGGAGATGCCGCTTAGCCCAATACGCTATCTGAAATTGGAGCGACGTAAATTGAACAAATGTGATAGAATTTCGCTGAATTCTTAAATTAACCATAATATAAAATGATCTAAACGGGTCTCTGTTTGCCTTACCCTAGAAGTTTAATAGTGCATTTTACTCGCCATTTCTTGCGCTTTGAGATGTCGCTTTGCCCAATGCGCTATCTGAAATCTCAGCGACGTAAATTGAACAAATGTGAGAGAATCGCGCTGAATTCTTATATTAATCTTAATGTAAACTGATCTAATCGGGACTCTGTTCGCCCTACCCTAGACGATTAATAGTGCATTTCACTCGTCATTTCATGCGCGTTGAGATGCCGCTTAGCCCAATAAGCTATCTGAAATAGGAGCGACGTAAATTGAACAAATGTGATAGAATTATGCTGAATTCTTAAATTAACCATAATATAAAATGATCTAATCAGGTCTCTGTTTGCCCTACCCTAGAAGTTTAACAGTGCGTTTTACTCGCCATTCCACGCGCTTTAAGATGCCGCCTAGCCCTGTACGCTATCTGAAATAGGAGCGACGTAAGTTGAACAAATGTGATAGAATTTTGCTGAATTCATAAATTAACCATAACATAAAATGATCTAATCGGGTCTCTGATTGCCCTACCCTAGAAGTTTAATAGTGCATTTTACTCGCCATTTCATGCGCTTTGAGATGCCGCTTAGCCCAATACGCAATCTGAAATAGGAGCGACGTAAATTAAACAAATGTGATAGAATTTCGCTGAATTCTTATATTAACCAAAATATAAAATGATCTAATCGGGTCTCTGATTGCCCTATCATAGATGTTTAATAGTGCATTTTACTCGCCATACCACGCGCTTTAAGATGCCGCCTAGCCCAGTACACTATCTGAAAGAGGAGCGACGTAAATTGAACAAATGTGATAGAATTTCGCTGAATTCTTATATTAACCGTAATATAAAATGATCTATTCGGGTCTCTGTTTGCCTTATCCTAGAAGTTTAATAGTGCATTTTACTCGCCATTTCATGCGCATTGAGATGCCGCTTAGCCCAATACGCTATCTGAAATAGGAGCGACGTAAATTGAACAAATGTGATAGAATTACGCTGAATTCTTATATTAACCGTAATATAAAAAGATCTTATCGGGTCTCTGTTTGCCTTACCCTAGAAGTTCAATAGTGCATTTTACTCGCCATTTCATGCGCTTTGAGATGCCGCTTAGCCCAATACGCTATCTGAAATAGGAGCGACGTAAATTGAACAAATGTGATAGAGTTTCGCTGAATTCTTGAATTAACCATAATATTAAATGATCTTATCGGGTGTCTGTTTGCCCTACCCTAGAAGTTTAATAGTGCATTTTACTCGCCATTTCTTGCGCTTTGAGATGCCGCTTAGCAGAAGTCGCTATCTGAAATAGGAGCGATGTAAATTCAACAAATGTGATGGAATTTCGCTGAATTCTTATATTAACCTTAATGTAAAATGATCTAATCGGGTCTTTGTTCGCCCTACCCTAGAGGTTTAATAGTGCATTTCACTCGTCATTTCATGCGCTTTGAGATGCCGCTTAGCCCAATACGCGATCTGAAATAGGAGCGACGTAAATTGAACAAACGTGATAGAATTTCCCTGAATTCTTATATTAATCTTAATGTAAAATGATCTAATCGGGAATCTGTTTGCCTTGTACTAGAAGTTTAATAGTGCATTTCACTCGTCATTTCATGCGCTTTGAGATGCCTCTTAGCCCAATACGCTATCTGAAATATCAGCGACGTAAATTGAACAAATGTGATAGAATTACGCTGAATTCTTATATTAACCGTAATATAAAATGATCTAATCGGCTCTCTGATTGCCCTACCCTAGAAGTTTAACAGCGCATGTTACTCGCCATTTCATGCGGTTTGAGATGCCGCTTAGCCCAATACGCTATCTGAAATAGGAGCGACGTAAGTTGAACAAATGTGATAGAATTTCGCAGAATTCTTATATTAACCGTAATATAAAATGATCTAATCGGGTCTTTGTTTGCCTTACCCTAGAAATTTAATAGTGCATTTTACTCGCCATTTGATGCGCTTTGAGATGCCGCTTAGCCCAATACGCATCTGAAATAGGAGCGACGTAAATTGAACAAATGTGAGAGAATCTCGCTGAATTCTTATATTAACCGTAATATAAAATGATCTAATCGGGTCTCTGTTCGCCCTACCCTAGAAGTTTAATAGTGCATTTTACTCGTCATTTCATGCGCTTTGAGATGCCGCTTAGACCAATAGCTATCTGAAATAGGAGCGACGTAAATTGAACAAATGTGATAGAATTTCCCAGATATCTTATCTTAACCGTACTATAAAATGATCTAATCGGCTCTCTGTTTCCATTACCCTAGCAGTTTAATAGTGCATTTTACTCGCCATTTCATGCGCTTTGAGATGCCGCTTAGCCCAATACGCTATCTGAAATAGGAGCGGTGTAAATTGAACAAATGTGATAGAGTTTCGCTGAATTCTTATATTAACCATAATATAAAATAATCTAATCGGCTCTCTGTTCGCCCTACCCTAGAAATTTAATAGTGCATTTTTCTCGTCATTTCATGCGCTTTGAGATGCCGCTTAGCCCAATAGCTAACTGAAATAGGAGCCACGTAAATTGAACAAATGTGATAGAATTTCCCTGAAATCTTATATTAACCGTAATATAAAATGATCAAATCGGCTCTCTGTTTGCATTACCCTAGAAGTTTAATAGTGCATTTTACTCGCCATTCCACGCGCTTTAAGATGCCGCCTATCCGAGTACGCCATCTGAAATAGGAGCGACGTAAATTGAACAAATGTGATAGAATTTTTCTGAATTCTTAAATTAACCATAATATGAAATGATCTAATCGGGTCTCTGTTTGACCTACCCTACAAGTTTAACAGTGCATTTTACTCGCCATTTCATGCGCTTTGAGATGCCGCTTAGCCCAATACGCTATCTGAAATAGGAGCGACGTAAATTGAACAAATGTGATAGAATTTCGCTGAATTCTTAAATTAACCATAATATAAAATGATCTAATGGGGTTTCTGTTTGCCCTACCCTAGAAGTTTAATAGTGCATTTTACTCGCCATTTCTTGCGCTTTGAGATGCCGCTTAGCCCAATACGCTATCTGGAATAGGAGCGACGTAAATTGAACAAATGTGATAGAATTTCGCTGAATTCTTATATTAACCGTAATATAAAAAGATCTTATCGGGTCTCTGTTTGCCTTACCCTAGAAGTTCAATAGTGCATTTTACTCGCCATTTCATGCGCTTTGAGATGCCGCTTAGCCCAATACGCTATCTGAAATAGGAGCGACGTAAATTGAACAAATGTGATAGAGTTTCGCTGAATTCTTGAATTAACCATAATATTAAATGATCTTATCGGGTGTCTGTTTGCCCTACCCTAGAAGTTTAATAGTGCATTTTACTCGCCATTTCTTGCGCTTTGAGATGCCGCTTAGCAGAAGTCGCTATCTGAAATAGGAGCGATGTAAATTCAACAAATGTGATGGAATTTCGCTGAATTCTTATATTAACCTTAATGTAAAATGATCTAATCGGGTCTTTGTTCGCCCTACCCTAGAGGTTTAATAGTGCATTTCACTCGTCATTTCATGCGCTTTGAGATGCCGCTTAGCCCAATACGCGATCTGAAATAGGAGCGACGTAAATTGAACAAACGTGATAGAATTTCGCTGAATTCTTATATTAACCTTAATGTAAAATGATCTAATCGGGAATCTGTTTGCCTTGTACTAGAAGTTTAATAGTGCATTTCACTCGTCATTTCATGCGCTTTGAGATGCCTCTTAGCCCAATACGCTATCTGAAATATCAGCGACGTAAATTGAACAAATGTGATAGAATTACGCTGAATTCTTATATTAACCGTAATATAAAATGATCTAATCGGCTCTCTGATTGCCCTACCCTAGAAGTTTAACAGCGCATGTTACTCGACATTTCATGCGGTTTGAGATGCCGCTTAGCCCAATACGCTATCTGAAATAGGAGCGACGTAAATTGAACAAATGTGATAGAATTTCGCTGAATTCTTATATTAACCGTAATATAAAATGATCTAATCGGGTCTTTGTTTGCCTTACCCTAGAAATTTAATAGTGCATTTTACTCGCCATTTGATGCGCTTTGAGATGCCGCTTAGCCCAATACGCATCTGAAATAGGAGCGACGTAAATTGAACAAATGTGAGAGAATCTCGCTGAATTCTTATATTAACCGTAATATAAAATGATCTATTCGGGTCTCTGTTCGCCCTACCCTAGAAGTTTAATAGTGCATTTTACTCGCCATTTCATGCGCTTTGAGATGCCGCTTAGCCCAATAGCTATCTGAAATAGGAGCGACGTAAATTGAACAAATGCGATAGAATTTCCCAGATATCTTATATTAACCGTAGTATAAAATGATCTAATCGGCTCTCTGTTTCCATTACCCTAGCAGTTTAATAGTGCATTTTACTCGCCTTTTCATGCGCTTTGAGATGCCGCTTAGCCCAATACGCTATCTGAAATAGGAGCGGTGTAAATTGAACAAATGTGATTGAGTTTCGCTGAATTCTTATATTAACCATAATATAAAATAATGTAATCGGGTCTCTGTTCGCCCTACCCAAGAAATTTAATAGTGCATTTTTCTCGTCATTTCATGCGCTTTGAGATGCCGCTTAGCCCAATAGCTATCTGAAATAGGAGCCACGTAAATTGAACAAATGTGATAGAATTTCCCTGAAATCTTATATTAACCGTAATATAAAATGATCAAATCGGCTCTCTGTTTGCATTACCCTAGAAGTTTAATAGTGCATTTTACTCGCCATTCCACGCGCTTTAAGATGCCGCCTATCCGAGTACGCCATCTGAAATAGGAGCGACGTAAATTGAACAAATGTGATAGAATTTTTCTGAATTCTTAAATTAACCATAATATGAAATGATCTAATCGGGTCTCTGTTTGACCTACCCTACAAGTTTAACAGTGCATTTTACTCGCCATTTCATGCGCTTTGAGATGCCGCTTAGCCCAATACGCTATCTGAAATAGGAGCGACGTAAATTGAACAAATGTGATAGAATTTCGCTGAATTCTTAAATTAACCATAATATAAAATGATCTAATGGGGTTTCTGTTTGCCCTACCCTAGAAGTTTAATAGTGCATTTTACTCGCCATTTCTTGCGCTTTGAGATGCCGCTTAGCCCAATACGCTATCTGGAATAGGAGCGACGTAAATTGAACAAATGTGATAGAATTTCGCTGAATTCTTATATTAACCAAAATATAAAATGATCTAATCGGGTCTCTGATTGCCCTATCATAGAAGTTTAAGAGTGCATTTTGCTCGCCATTCCACGCGCTTTAAGATGCCGCCTAGCCCAGTACGCTATCTGAAATAGGAGCGACATAAATTGAACAAATGTGATAGAGTTTCGATGAATTCTTAAATTAATCATAATATAAAAAGCCCTTATCGGGTCTGTGTTCGCCCTACCCTAGAAGATTAATAGTGCATTTCACTCGTCATTTCATGCCCTTTGAGATGCCGCTTAGCCCAATAAGCTATCTGAAATAGGAGCGACGTAAATTGAACAAATGTGATAGAATTTTTCTGAATTCTTAAATAAACCATAATATGAAATGATCTAATCGGGTCTCTGTTTGCCCTACCCTAGAAGTTTAACAGTGCATTTTACTCGCCATTTCATGCGCTTTGAGATGCCGCTTAGCCCAATACGCTACCTGAAATAGGATCGACGTGAATTGAACAAATGTGATAGAATTTCCCTGAATACTTATATTAACCTTAATGTAAAATGATCTAATCGGGACTCTGTTCGCCCTATCATAGAAGTTTAATAGTGCATTTTACTCGCCAATCGACGCGCTTTAAGATTCCGCCTAGCCCAGTACGCTATCTGAAATAGGAGCGACGTAAATTGAACAAATGTGATAGAATTTGGCTGAATTCTTAAATTAACCATAATATAAAATGATCTAATCGGGTCTCTGTTCGCCCTACCCTAGAAGTTTAATAGTGCATTTCACTCGCCATTTCATGCGCTTTGAGATGCCGCTTAGCCCAATACGCTATCTGAAATAGGAGCAACGTAAATAGATCAATTGTTATATAATTTCGCTGAATTCTTATATTAACCAAAATATAAAATGATCTAACCGGGTCTCTGACTGCCCTATCATAGAAGTTTAATAGTGCATTTTACTCGCCAATCGACGCGCTTTAAGATTCCGCCTAGCCCAGTACGCTATCTGAAATAGGAGCGACGTAAATTGAACAAATGTGATAGAATTTCGCTGAATTCTTAAATTAACCATAATATAAAATGATCTAATCGGGACTCTGTTTGCCTTACCCTAGAAGTTTAATAGTGCATTTTACTCGCCATTTCATGCGATTTGAGATGCCGCTTAGCCCAATACGCTATCTGAAATAGGAGCGACGTAAATTGAACAAATGTGATAGAATTTCGCTGAATTCTTAAAGTAACCATAATATAAAATGATCTAAACTGGTCTCTGTTTGCCCTACCCTAGAAGTTTAATAGTGCATTTTACTCGCCATTTCTTGCGCTTTGAGATGCCGCTTAGCCCAATACGCTATCTGAAATAGGAGCAACGTAAATTGAACAAATGTGATAGAATATCGCTGAATTCTTAAATTAACCATAATATAAAATGACTTAATGGGGTCTCTGTTTGCCCTACCCTAGAAGATTAATAGTGCCTTTTACTCGCCATTTCTTGCGCTTTCAGATGCCGCTTAGCCCAATACGCTATCTGAAATAGGAGCGACGTAAATTGAAGAAATGTGACAGAGTTACGCTGAAATCTTATATTAACAGTAATATAAAATGATCTAATCGGGTCTCTGTTTGCCGTATCCTAGAAGTTTAATAGTGCATTTTCTCGCCATTTCCTGCGCTTTGAGATGCCGCTTAGCCCAATACGCTATCTGAAATAGGAGTGACGTAAATTGAACAAATGTGATAGAATTTCGCTGAATTGATAAATTAGCCATAATATAAAATGATCTAATCGGGTCTCTGTTTGCCCTACCCTAGAAGTTTAATAGTGCATTTTACTTGCCATTCCACGCGCTTTGAGATGCCGCTTTGCCCAATACGCTATCTGAAATAGGAGCGACGTAAATTGAACAAATGTGATAGAATTTCGCTGAATTCTTAAATTAGCCATAATATAAAATGAACTAAACGGGTCTCTGTTCGCCCTACCCTAGAAGATTAATAGTGCATTTCACTCGTTATTTCATGCGCTTTGAGATGCCGCTTAGCCCAATAAGCTATCTGAAATAGGAGCGACGTAAATTGAACAAATGTGATAGAAGTTCCCTGAATACTTATATTAACCTTAATGTAAAATGATCTAATCGGGTCTTTGTTCGCCCTACCCTAGAAGTTTACTAGTGCATTTCACTCGCCATTTCATGCGCTTTGAGATGCCGCTTAGCCCAATACGCTATCTGAAATAGGAGCGACGTAAATTGAACAAATGTGATAGAATTTCGCTGAATTCTTATATTAACCAAAATATAAAATGATCTAATCGGGTCTCTGATTGCCCTATCATAGAAGATTAATAGTGCATTTTACTCGCCATTCCACGCGCTTTGAGTTGCCGCCTAGCCCAGTACGCTATCTGAAATAGGAGCGACGTAAATTGAACAAATGTGAAAGAATTTTGCTGAATCCTTAAATTAACCATAATATAAAATGATCTAATGGGGTCTCTGATTCCCTACCCTAGAAGTTTAATAGTGAATTTTACTCGCCATTTCATGCGCTTTGAGATGCCGCTTAGCCCAATACGCTATCTGAAATAGGAACTACGTAAGTTGAACAAATGTCACAGAATTACGCTGAATTCTTATATTAACCGTAATATAAAATGATCTAATCGGGTCTCTGTTCGCCCTACCCTAGAAGTTTAATAGTGCATTTTACTCGCCATTTCATGCGCTTTGAGATGGCGCTTAGCCCAATACGCTATCTGAAATAGGAGCGACGTAAATTGAACAAACGTGATAGAATTTCCCTGAATTCTTATATTAACATAAATGTAAAATGATCTAATCGGGTCTTTTTTCGCCCAACCCTAGAAGTTTAATAGTGCATTTCACTCGTCATTTCATGCGCTTTGAGATGCCGCTTAGCCCATTACGCTATCTGAAATAGGAGCGACGTAAATTGAACAAATGTGATAGAATTACGCTGAATTCTTATATTAACCGTAATATAAAGTGATCTAATCGGGTCTCTGTTTGCCTTGCCCTAGAAGTTTAATAGTGCATTTTACTCGGCATTTCATGCGCTTTGAGATGCCGCTTAGCCCAATACGCTATCTGAAATTGGAGTGACGTAAATTGAACAAATGTGATAGAATTTCGCTGAATTCTTAAATTAACCATAATATAGAATGATCTAATCAGGTCTCTGTTTGCCCTACCCTAGAAGTTTAATAGTGCATTTTACTCGCCATTTCATGCGCTTTGAGATGCCGCTTAGCCCAATACGCTATCTGAAATAGGAGCGACGTAAATTGAACAAATGTGATAGAATTTCCCTGAATTCTTATATTAACATTAATGTAAAATGATCTAATCGGGTCTTTTTTCGCCCAACCCTAGAAGTTTAATAGTGCATTTCACTCGTCATTTCATGCGCTTTGAGATGCCGCTTAGCCCGATACGCTATCTGAAATAGGAGCGACGTAAATTGAACAAATGTGATAGAATTTCGCTGAATTCTTATATTAACCAAAATATAAAATGATCCAATCGGGTCTCTGATTACGCTATCATAGAAGTTTAGTAGTGCATTTTACTCGCCCTTCCACGCGCTTTAAGATGCCGCCTAGCCCAGTACGCTATCTGAAATAGGAGCGACGTAAGTTGAACAAATGTGAAAGAATTACGCTGCATTCTTATATTAACCGTAATATAAAATGATCTAATCGGGTCTCTGATTGCTCAACCCTAGAAGTTTAATAGTGCATTTCACTCGTCATTTCATGCGCTTTGAGATGCCGCTTAGCCCGTTACGCTATCTGAAATAGGAGCAACGTAAATTGAACAAATGTGATAGAATTTCGCTGAATTCTTATATTAACCAAAATATAAAATGATCCAATCGGGTCTCTGATTACGCTATCATAGAAGTTTAGTAGTGCATTTTACTCGCCCTTCCACGCGCTTTAAGATGCCGCCTAGCCCAGTACGCTATCTGAAATAGGAGCGACGTAAGTTGAACAAATGTGAAAGAATTACGCGGCATTCTTATATTAACCGTAATATAAAATGATCTAAACGGGACTCTGATTGCTCTATCATAGAAGTTTAGTAGTGCATTTTACTCGTCATTTCGTGCGCTCGGAGATGCCGCTTAGCCCAATACGCTATCTGAAATAGGAGCGACGTAAATTGAACAAATGTGATAGAATTTCGCTGAATTCTTAAATTAACCATAATATAAAATGATCTAAACGGGTCTCTGTTTGCCTTACCCTAGAAGTTTAATAGTGCATTTTACTCGCCATTTCTTGCGCTTTGAGATGTCGCTTTGCCCAATGCGCTATCTGAAATCTCAGCGACGTAAATTGAACAAATGTGAGAGAATCGCGCTGAATTCTTATATTAATCTTAATGTAAACTGATCTAATCGGGACTCTGTTCGCCCTACCCTAGACGATTAATAGTGCATTTCACTCGTCATTTCATGCGCGTTGAGATGCCGCTTAGCCCAATAAGCTATCTGAAATAGGAGCGACGTAAATTGAACAAATGTGATAGAATTATGCTGAATTCTTAAATTAACCATAATATAAAATGATCTAATCAGGTCTCTGTTTGCCCTACCCTAGAAGTTTAACAGTGCGTTTTACTCGCCATTCCACGCGCTTTAAGATGCCGCCTAGCCCTGTACGCTATCTGAAATAGGAGCGACGTAAGTTGAACAAATGTGATAGAATTTTGCTGAATTCATAAATTAACCATAACATAAAATGATCTAATCGGGTCTCTGATTGCCCTACCCTAGAAGTTTAATAGTGCACTTTACTCGCCATTTCATGCGCTTTGAGATGCCGCTTAGCCCAATACGCTATCTGAAATAGGAGCGACGTAAATTAAACAAATGTGATAGAATTTCGCTGAATTCTTATATTAACCAAAATATAAAATGATCTAATCGGGTCTCTGATTGCCCTATCATAGATGTTTAATAGTGCATTTTACTCGCCATACCACGCGCTTTAAGATGCCGCCTAGCCCAGTACACTATCTGAAAGAGGAGCGACGTAAATTGAACAAATGTGATAGAATTTCGCTGAATTCTTATATTAACCGTAATATAAAATGATCTATTCGGGTCTCTGTTTGCCTTATCCTAGAAGTTTAATAGTGCATTTTACTCGCCATTTCATGCGCATTGAGATGCCGCTTAGCCCAATACGCTATCTGAAATAGGAGCGACGTAAATTGAACAAATGTGATAGAATTACGCTGAATTCTTATATTAACCGTAATATAAAAAGATCTTATCGGGTCTCTGTTTGCCTTACCCTAGAAGTTTAATAGTGCATTTTACTCGCCATTTCATGCGCTTTGAGATGCCGCTTAGCCCAATACGCTATCTGAAATAGGAGCGACGTAAATTGAACAAATGTGATAGAGTTTCGCTGAATTCTTGAATTAACCATAATATAAAATGATCTTATCGGGTGTCTGTTTGCCCTACCCTAGAAGTTTAATAGTGCATTTTACTCGCCATTTCTTGCGCTTTGAGATGCCGCTTAGCAGAAGTCGCTATCTGAAATAGGAGCGATGTAAATTCAACAAATGTGATGGAATTTCGCTGAATTCTTATATTAACCTTAATGTAAAATGATCTAATCGGGTCTTTGTTCGCCCTACCCTAGAGGTTTAATAGTGCATTTCACTCGTCATTTCATGCGCTTTGAGATGCCGCTTAGCCCAATACGCGATCTGAAATAGGAGCGACGTAAATTGAACAAACGTGATAGAATTTCCCTGAATTCTTATATTAATCTTAATGTAAAATGATCTAATCGGGAATCTGTTTGCCTTGTACTAGAAGTTTAATAGTGCATTTCACTCGTCATTTCATGCGCTTTGAGATGCCTCTTAGCCCAATACGCTATCTGAAATATCAGCGACGTAAATTGAACAAATGTGATAGAATTTCGCTGAATTCTTATATTAACCGTAATATAAAATGATCTAATCGGCTCTCTGATTGCCCTACCCTAGAAGTTTAACAGCGCATGTTACTCGACATTTCATGCGGTTTGAGATGCCGCTTAGCCCAATACGCTATCTGAAATAGGAGCGACGTAAGTTGAACAAATGTGATAGAATTTCGCAGAATTCTTATATTAACCGTAATATAAAATGATCTAATCGGGTCTTTGTTTGCCTTACCCTAGAAATTTAATAGTGCATTTTACTCGCCATTTGATGCGCTTTGAGATGCCGCTTAGCCCAATACGCATCTGAAATAGGAGCGACGTAAATTGAACAAATGTGAGAGAATCTCGCTGAATTCTTATATTAACCGTAATATAAAATGATCTATTCGGGTCTCTGTTCGCCCTACCCTAGAAGTTTAATAGTGCATTTTACTCGTCATTTCATGCGCTTTGAGATGCCGCTTAGCCCAATAGCTATCTGAAATAGGAGCGACGTAAATTGAACAAATGCGATAGAATTTCCCAGATATCTTATATTAACCGTAGTATAAAATGATCTAATCGGCTCTCTGTTTCCATTACCCTAGAAGTTTAATAGTGCATTTTACTCGCCATTTCATGCGCTTTGAGATGCCGCTTAGCCCAATACGCTATCTGAAATAGGAGCGGTGTAAATTGAACAAATGTGATAGAGTTTCGCTGAATTCTTATATTAACCATAATATAAAATAATCTAATCGGGTCTCTGTTCGCCCTACCCAAGAAATTTAATAGTGCATTTTTCTCGTCATTTCATGCGCTTTGAGATGCCGCTTAGCCCAATAGCTATCTGAAATAGGAGCCACGTAAATTGAACAAATGTGATAGAATTTCCCTGAAATCTTATATTAACCGTAATATAAAATGATCAAATCGGCTCTCTGTTTGCATTACCCTAGAAGTTTAATAGTGCATTTTACTCGCCATTCCACGCGCTTTAAGATGCCGCCTATCCGAGTACGCCATCTGAAATAGGAGCGACGTAAATTGAACAAATGTGATAGAATTTTTCTGAATTCTTAAATTAACCATAATATGAAATGATCTATTCGGGTCTCTGTTTGACCTACCCTACAAGTTTAACAGTGCATTTTACTCGCCATTTCATGCGCTTTGAGATGCCGCTTAGCCCAATACGCTATCTGAAATAGGAGCGACGTAAATTGAACAAATGTGATAGAATTTCGCTGAATTCTTAAATTAACCATAATATAAAATGATCTAATGGGGTTTCTGTTTGCCCTACCCTAGAAGTTTAATAGTGCATTTTACTCGCCATTTCTTGCGCTTTGAGATGCCGCTTAGCCCAATACGCTATCTGGAATAGGAGCGACGTAAATTGAACAAATGTGATAGAATTTCGCTGAATTCTTATATTAACCGTAATATAAAAAGATCTTATCGGGTCTCTGTTTGCCTTACCCTAGAAGTTCAATAGTGCATTTTACTCGCCATTTCATGCGCTTTGAGATGCCGCTTAGCCCAATACGCTATCTGAAATAGGAGCGACGTAAATTGAACAAATGTGATAGAGTTTCGCTGAATTCTTGAATTAACCATAATATAAAATGATCTTATCGGGTGTCTGTTTGCCCTACCCTAGAAGTTTAATAGTGCATTTTACTCGCCATTTCTTGCGCTTTGAGATGCCGCTTAGCAGAAGTCGCTATCTGAAATAGGAGCGATGTAAATTCAACAAATGTGATGGAATTTCGCTGAATTCTTATATTAACCTTAATGTAAAATGATCTAATCGGGTCTTTGTTCGCCCTACCCTAGAGGTTTAATAGTGCATTTCACTCGTCATTTCATGCGCTTTGAGATGCCGCTTAGCCCAATACGCGATCTGAAATAGGAGCGACGTAAATTGAACAAACGTGATAGAATTTCCCTGAATTCTTATATTAATCTTAATGTAAAATGATCTAATCGGGACTCTGTTTGCCTTGTACTAGAAGTTTAATAGTGCATTTCACTCGTCATTTCATGCGCTTTGAGATGCCTCTTAGCCCAATACGCTATCTGAAATATCAGCGACGTAAATTGAACAAATGTGATAGAATTACGCTGAATTCTTATATTAACCGTAATATAAAATGATCTAATCGGCTCTCTGATTGCCCTACCCTAGAAGTTTAACAGCGCATGTTACTCGCCATTTCATGCGGTTTGAGATGCCGCTTAGCCCAATACGCTATCTGAAATAGGAGCGACGTAAGTTGAACAAATGTGATAGAATTTCGCAGAATTCTTATATTAACCGTAATATAAAATGATCTAATCGGGTCTTTGTTTGCCTTACCCTAGAAATTTAATAGTGCATTTACTCGCCATTTGATGCGCTTTGAGATGCCGCTTAGCCCAATACGCATCTGAAATAGGAGCGACGTAAATTGAACAAATGTGAGAGAATCTCGCTGAATTCTTATATTAACCGTAATATAAAATGATCTATTCGGGTCTCTGTTCGCCCTACCCTAGAAGTTTAATAGTGCATTTTACTCGTCATTTCATGCGCTTTGAGATGCCGCTTAGCCCAATAGCTATCTGAAATAGGAGCGACGTAAATTGAACAAATGCGATAGAATTTCCCAGATATCTTATATTAACCGTAGTATAAAATGATCTAATCGGCTCTCTGTTTCCATTACCCTAGCAGTTTAATAGTGCATTTTACTCGCCTTTTCATGCGCTTTGAGATGCCGCTTAGCCCAATACGCTATCTGAAATAGGAGCGGTGTAAATTGAACAAATGTGATAGAGTTTCGCTGAATTCTTATATTAACCATAATATAAAATAATCTAATCGGGTCTCTGTTCGCCCTACCCAAGAAATTTAATAGTGCATTTTTCTCGTCATTTCATGCGCTTTGAGATGCCGCTTAGCCCAATAGCTATCTGAAATAGGAGCCACGTAAATTGAACAAATGTGATAGAATTTCCCTGAAATCTTATATTAACCGTAATATAAAATGATCAAATCGGCTCTCTGTTTGCATTACCCTAGAAGTTTAATAGTGCATTTTACTCGCCATTCCACGCGCTTTAAGATGCCGCCTATCCGAGTACGCCATCTGAAATAGGAGCGACGTAAATTGAACAAATGTGATAGAATTTTTCTGAATTCTTAAATTAACCATAATATGAAATGATCTAATCGGGTCTCTGTTTGACCTACCCTACAAGTTTAACAGTGCATTTTACTCGCCATTTCATGCGCTTTGAGATGCCGCTTAGCCCAATACGCTATCTGAAATAGGAGCGACGTAAATTGAACAAATGTGATAGAATTTCGCTGAATTCTTAAATTAACCATAATATAAAATGATCTAATGGGGTTTCTGTTTGCCCTACCCTAGAAGTTTAATAGTGCATTTTACTCGCCATTTCTTGCGCTTTGAGATGCCGCTTAGCCCAATACGCTATCTGGAATAGGAGCGACGTAAATTGAACAAATGTGATAGAATTTCGCTGAATTCTTATATTAACCAAAATATAAAATGATCTAATCGGGTCTCTGATTGCCCTATCATAGAAGTTTAAGAGTGCATTTTGCTCGCCATTCCACGCGCTTTAAGATGCCGCCTAGCCCAGTACGCTATCTGAAATAGGAGCGACATAAATTGAACAAATGTGATAGAGTTTCGATGAATTCTTAAATTAATCATAATATAAAAAGCCCTTATCGGGTCTGTGTTCGCCCTACCCTAGAAGATTAATAGTGCATTTCACTCGTCATTTCATGCCCTTTGAGATGCCGCTTAGCCCAATAAGCTATCTGAAATAGGAGCGACGTAAATTGAACAAATGTGATAGAATTTTTCTGAATTCTTAAATAAACCATAATATGAAATGATCTAATCGGGTCTCTGTTTGCCCTACCCTAGAAGTTTAACAGTGCATTTTACTCGCCATTTCATGCGCTTTGAGATGCCGCTTAGCCCAATACGCTACCTGAAATAGGATCGACGTGAATTGAACAAATGTGATAGAATTTCCCTGAATACTTATATTAACCTTAATGTAAAATGATCTAATCGGGACTCTGTTCGCCCTATCATAGAAGTTTAATAGTGCATTTTACTCGCCAATCGACGCGCTTTAAGATTCCGCCTAGCCCAGTACGCTATCTGAAATAGGAGCGACGTAAATTGAACAAATGTGATAGAATTTGGCTGAATTCTTAAATTAACCATAATATAAAATGATCTAATCGGGTCTCTGTTCGCCCTACCCTAGAAGTTTAATAGTGCATTTCACTCGCCATTTCATGCGCTTTGAGATGCCGCTTAGCCCAATACGCTATCTGAAATAGGAGCAACGTAAATAGATCAATTGTGATATAATTTCGCTGAATTCTTATATTAACCAAAATATAAAATGATCTAACCGGGTCTCTGACTGCCCTATCATAGAAGTTTAATAGTGCATTTTACTCGCCAATCGACGCGCTTTAAGATTCCGCCTAGCCCAGTACGCTATCTGAAATAGGAGCGACGTAAATTGAACAAATGTGATAGAATTTCGCTGAATTCTTAAATTAACCATAATATAAAATGATCTAATCGGGACTCTGTTTGCCTTACCCTAGAAGTTTAATAGTGCATTTTACTCGCCATTTCATGCGATTTGAGATGCCGCTTAGCCCAATACGCTATCTGAAATAGGAGCGACGTAAATTGAACAAATGTGATAGAATTTCCCTGAAATCTTATATTAAACAAAATATAAAATGATCTAAACGGGACTCTGATTACCCTACCCTAGAAGTTTAACAGTGCATTTTACTCGCCATTTCATGCGGTTTGAGATGCCGCTTAGCCCAATACGCTATCTGAAATAGGAGCGACGTAAATTGAACAAACATGATAGAATTTCCCTGAATTCTTATATTAACCTTAATGTAAAATGATCTAATCGGTTCTCTGTTCGCCCTACCCTAGAAGTGTAATAGTGCCTTTCACTCGTCATTTCATGCGCTTTGAGATGCCGCTTAGCCCAATACGCTATCTGAAATAGGAGCGACGTAAATTGAACAATTGTGATAGAATTTCGCTGACTTCTTATATTAACCAAAATATAAAATGATCGAGTCGGGTCTCTGATTGCCCTATCATAGAAGTTCAATAGTGCATTTTGATCGCCATTCCACGCGCTTTAAGATTCCGCCTAGCCCAGTACGCTATCTGAAATAGGAGCGACGTAAATTGAACAAACATGATAGAATTTCCCTGAATTCTTATATTAACCTTAATGTAAAATGACCTAATCGGGTCTCTGTTCGCCCTACCCTAGAAGTTTAACAGTGCATTTCACTCGTCATTTCATGCGCTTTGAGCTGCCGCTTAGCCCAATACGATATCTGAAATAGGAGCGATGTAAATTGAACAAATGTGATAGAATTTCCCTGGATACTTATATTAACCTTAATGTGAAATGATCTAATCGGGTCTCTGTTCGCCCTACCCTAGAAGTTTGATAGTGCATTTCACTCGCCATTTCATGCGCTTTAAGATGCCGCCTAGCCCAGTACGCTATCTGAAATAGGAGCGACGTAAGTTGAACAAATGTGATACAATTCCGCTGAATTCTTATATTAACCGTAATATAAAATGATCTAATCGGGTCTCTGTTTGCCTTACCCTAGAAATTTAATAGTGCATTTTACTCGCCATTTGATGCGCTTTGAGATGCCGCTTAGCCCAATACGCATCTGAAATAGGAGCGACGTAAATTGAACAAATGTGAGAGAATCTCGCTGAATTCTTATATTAACCGTAATATAAAATGATCTATTCGGGTCTCTGTTCGCCCTACCCTAGAAGTTTAATAGTGCATTTTACTCGTCATTTCATGCGCTTTGAGATGCCGCTTAGCCCAATAGCTATCTGAAATAGGAGCGACGTAAATTGAACAAATGCGATAGAATTTCCCAGATATCTTATATTAACCGTAGTATAAAATGATCTAATCGGCTCTCTGTTTCCATTACCCTAGCAGTTTAATAGTGCATTTTACTCGCCATTTCATGCGCTTTGAGATGCCGCTTAGCCCAATACGCTATCTGAAATAGGAGCGGTGTAAATTGAACAAATGTGATAGAGTTTCGCTGAATTCTTATATTAACCATAATATAAAATAATCTAATCGGGTCTCTGTTCGCCCTACCCAAGAAATTTAATAGTGCATTTCTCTCGTCATTTCATGCGCTTTGAGATGCCGCTTAGCCCAATAGCTATCTGAAATAGGAGCGGTGTAAATTGAACAAATGTGATAGAGTTTCGCTGAATTCTTATATTAACCATAATATAAAATAATCTAATCGGGTCTCTGTTCGCCCTACCCAAGAAATTTAATAGTGCATTTTACTCGTCATTTCATGCGCTTTGAGATGCCGCTTAGCCCAATAGCTATCTGAAATAGGAGCCACGTAAATTGAACAAATGTGATAGAATTTCCCTGAAATCTTATATTAACCGTAATATAAAATGATCAAATCGGCTCTCTGTTTGCATTACCCTAGAAGTTTAATAGTGCATTTTACTCGCCATTCCACGCGCTTTAAGATGCCGCCTATCCGAGTACGCCATCTGAAATAGGAGCGACGTAAATTGAACAAATGTGATAGAATTTTTCTGAATTCTTAAATTAACCATAATATGAAATGATCTAATCGGGTCTCTGTTTGACCTACCCTACAAGTTTAACAGTGCATTTTACTCGCCATTTCATGCGCTTTGAGATGCCGCTTAGCCCAATACGCTATCTGAAATAGGAGCGACGTAAATTGAACAAATGTGATAGAATTTCGCTGAATTCTTAAATTAACCATAATATAAAATGATCTAATGGGGTTTCTGTTTACCCTACCCTAGAAGTTTAATAGTGCATTTTACTCGCCATTTCTTGCGCTTTGAGATGCCGCTTAGCCCAATACGCTATCTGGAATAGGAGCGACGTAAATTGAACAAATGTGATAGAATTTCGCTGAATTCTTATATTAACCAAAATATAAAATGATCTAATCGGGTCTCTGATTGCCCTATCATAGAAGTTTAAGAGTGCATTTTGCTCGCCATTCCACGCGCTTTAAGATGCCGCCTAGCCCAGTACGCTATCTGAAATAGGAGCGACATAAATTGAACAAATGTGATAGAGTTTCGATGAATTCTTAAATTAATCATAATATAAAAAGCCCTTATCGGGTCTGTGTTTGCCCTACCCTAGAAGTTTAATATTGCATTTTACTCGCCATTTCTTGCGCTTTGAGATGCCGCTTAGCCCAATACGCTATCTGAAATATCAGCGACGTAAATTGAACAAATGTGATAGAATTACGCTGAATTCTTATATTAACCGTAATATAAAATGATCTAATCGGGTCTCTGCTTGCCTTATCCTAGAAGTTTAATAGTGCATTTCACTCGTCATTTCATGCGCTTTGTGATGCCGCTTAGCCCAATAAGCTACCTGAAACAGGAGCGACGTAAATTGAACAAATGTGATAGAATTTTTCTGAATTCTTAAATAAACCATAATATGAAATGATCTAATCCGGTCTCTGTTTGCCCTGCCCTAGAAGTTTAACAGTGCATTTTAATCGTCATTTCATGCGCTTTGAGATGCCGCTTAGCCCAATACGCTATCTGAAATATCAGCGACGTAAACTGAACAAATGTGATAGAATTACGCTGAATTCTTATATTAACCTTAATGTAAAATGATCTAATCGGTTCTCTGTTCGCCCTACCCTAGAAGTTTAATAGTGCATTTTACTCGTCATTTCATGCGCTTTGAGATGCCGCTTAGCCCAATACGCTATCTGAAATAGGAGCGACGGAAATTGAACAAATGTGATAGAATTTCCCTGAAATCTTATATTAAACAAAACATAAAATGATCTAAACGGGACTCTGATTGCCCTACCATAGAAGTTTAGTAGTGCATTTTACTCGCCCTTCCACGCGCTTTAAGATGCCGCTTAGCCCAGTACACTATCTGAAATAGGAGCGACGTATGTTGAACAAATGTGATAGAATTACGCTGAATTCTTATATTAACCGTAATACAAAATGATCTAATCGGGTCTCTGTTTGCATTACCCTAGAAGTTTAATAGTGCATTTTACTCGTCAGTTCATGCGCTTTGAGATGCCGCTTAGCCCAATACGCAATCTGCAATAGGAGCGACGTAAATTGAACAAATGTGATAGAATTACGCTGAATTCTTAAATTAACGATAATATAAAATGATCTAATCGGGTCTCTGGTTGCCCTACCCTAGAAGTTTAATAGTGCGTTTTACTCGCCATTTCTTGCGCTTTGAGATGCCGCTTAGCCCAATACGCTATCTGAAATATCAGCGACGTAAATTGAACAAATGTGAGAAAATCTCGCTGAATTCTTATATTAACCGTAATATAAAATGATCTAATCGGGTCTCTGTTCGCCCTACCCTAGAAGATTAATAGTGCATTTCACTTGTCATTTCATGCGCTTTGAGATGCCGCTTAGCCCAATAAGCTACCTGAAATAGGAGCGACATAAATTGAACAAATGTTATAGAATTTCGCTGAATTCTTATATTCACCAAAATATAAAATGATCTAATCGGGTCTCTGATTGCCCTATCATAGAAGTTTAATAGTGCATTTTACTCGCCAATCCACGCGCTTTAAGATTCCGCCTAGCCCAGTACGCTATCTGAAATAGGAGCGACGTAAATTGAACAAATGTGATAGAATTTGGCTGAATTCTTAAATTAACCATAATATAAAATGATCTAATCGGGTCTCTGTTTGCCCTACCCTAGAAGTTTAATAGTGCATTTTACTCGCCATTTCATGCGCTTTGAGATGGCGCTTAGCCCAATACGCTATCTGCAATAGGAGCGACGTACATTGAACAAATGTGATAGAATTGCGCTGAATCCTTAAATTAACCATAATATAAAATGATCTAATCGGGTCTCTGTTTGCCCTATCATAGATGTTTAATAGTGCATTTCACTCGTCATTTCATGCCCTTTGAGCTGCCGTCTAGCCCAGTACGCTATTTGAAATAGGAGCGACGTAAGTTGAACAAATGTGATAGAATTACGCTCAATTATCATATTAACCGTAATATAAAATTATCTAATCGGGTCTCTGTTTGCCCTACCCTGGAAGTTTAATAGTGCATTTCACTCGCCATTTCATGCGCATTGAGATGCCGCTTAGCCCAATACGCTATCTGAAATAGGAGCAACGTAAATTTAACAAATGTGATAGAATTTCTCTGAATTCTTATATTAACCAAAATATAAAATGATCTAATCGGGTCTCTGATTGCCCTATCATAGAAGATTAACAGTGCATTTTACTCGCCATTCCTCGCGTTTTAAGATGCCGCCTAGCGCAGCACGCTAGCTGAAATAGGAACGACGTAAATTGAAAAAATGTGATAGAATTTTGCTGAATTCTTAAATTAACCATAATATAAATTGATCTAACTGGGTCTCTGTTTGCCCTACCCTGGAAGTTTAATAGTGCATTTTACTCGCCATTTCATGCGCTTTGAGATGCCGCGTAGCCCAATACGCTATCTGAAATAGGAGCGACGTAAATTGAACGAATGTGATAGAATTTCGCTGAATTCTTATATTAACCAAAATATAAAATGATCTAATCGGGTCTCTGATAGCCCTATCACAGAAGTTTAATAGTGCATTCTACTCGCCATTCCACGCGCTTTAAGATGCCGCCTACCCCAGTATGCTATCTGAAATAGGAGCGACGTAAGTTGAACAAATGTGATAGAATTACGCTGAATTCTTATATTAACCGTAATATAAAATGATCTAATCGGGTCTCTGTTTGCCTTATCCTAGAAGTTTAATAGTGCATTTCACTCGTCATTTCATGCGCTTTGAGATGCCTCTTAGCCCAATACGCTATCTGAAATAGGAGCGACGTAAATTGAACAAATGTGATAGAATTTCGCTGAATTCTTATATTAACCAAAATATAAAATGATCTAATCGGCTCTCTGATTGCCCTATCATAGAAGTTTAGTAGTGCATTTTACTCGCCCTTCCACGCGCTTTAAGATGCCGCCCGGCCCAGTACGCTATCTGAAATATGAGCTACGTAAGTTGAACAAATGTGACAGAATTACGCTGCATTCTTATATTAACCGTAATATAAAATGATCTACTCGGGTCTCTGTTTGCCTTATCCTAGAAGTTTAATAGTGCATTTTACTCGCCATTTCATGCGCATTGAGATGCCGCTTAGCCCAATACGCCATCTGAAATAGGAGCGACATAAATTGAACAAATGTGATAGAGTTTCGCTGAATTCTTAAATTAACCATAATATAAAAAGCCCTTATCGGGTCTGTGTTTGCCCTACCCTAGAAGTTTAATATTGCATTTTACCCGCCATTTCTTGCACTTTGAGATGCCGCTTAGCCCAATACGCTATCTGAAATATCAGCGACGTAAATTGAACAAATGTGATAGAATTTCGCTGAATTCTTATATTAACCATAATATAAAATGATCTTATCGGGTCTCTGTTTGCCCTACCCTAGAAGTTTAATAGTGCATTTTACTCGCGATTTCTTGCGCTTTGAGATGCCGTTTAGCCCAATACGCTATCTGAAATATCAGCGACGTAAATTGAACAAATGTGATAGAATTACGCTGAATTCTTATATTAACCGTAATATAAAATGATCTAATCGGGCCTCTATTTGCCTTATCCTAGAAGTTCAATAGTGCATTTCACTCGTCATTTCATGCGCTTTGTGATGCCGCTTAGCCCAATAAGCTATCTGAAATAGGAGCGACGTAAATTGAACAAATGTGATAGAATTTTTCTGAATTCTTAAATAAACCATAATATGAAATGATCTAATCGGGTCTCTGTTTGCCTTATCCTAGAAGTTTAATAGTGCATTTCACTCGTCATTTCATGCGCTTTGTGATGCCGCTTAGCCCAATAAGCTATCTGAAATAGGAGCGACATAAATTGAACAAATGTGATAGAATTTCGCTGAATTCTTATATTAACCATAATATAAAAAGCCCTTATCGGGCCTCTGTTTGCCTTATCCTAGAAGTTTAATAGTGCATTTTACTCGCCATTTCTTGCGCTTTGAGATGCCGTTTAGCCCAATACGCTATCTGAAATATCAGCGACGTAAATTGAACAAATGTGATAGAATTACGCTGAATTCTTATATTAACCGTAATATAAAATGATCTAATCGGGTCTCTGTTTGCCTTATCCTAGAAGTTTAATAGTGCATTTTACTCGCCATTTCATGCGCTTTGAGATGGCGCTTAGCCCAATACGCTATCTGCAATAGGAGCGACGTACATTGAACAAATGTGATAGAATTGCGCTGAATCCTTAAATTAACCATAATATAAAATGATCTAATCGGGTCTCTGTTTGCCCTATCATAGATGTTTAATAGTGCATTTCACTCGTCATTTCATGCGCTTTGAGCTGCCGTCTAGCCCAGTACGCTATCTGAAATAGGAGCGACGTAAGTTGAACAAATGTGATAGAATTACGCTCAATTATCATATTAACCGTAATATAAAATTATCTAATCGGGTCTCTGTTTGCCCTACCCTGGAAGTTTAATAGTGCATTTCACTCGCCATTTCATGCGCATTGAGATGCCGCTTAGCCCAATACGCTACCTGAAATAGGATCGACGTAAATTGAACAAATGTGATAGAATTTCCCTGAATACTTATATTAACCTTAATGTAAAATGATCTAATCGGGTCTCTGTTCGCCCTACCCTAGAAGTTTAATAGTGCATTTCACTCGCCATTTCATGCGCTTTGAGATGCCGCTTAGCCCAATACGCTATCTGAAATAGGAGCAACGTAAATTTAACAAATGTGATAGAATTTCTCTGAATTCTTATATTAACCAAAATATAAAATGATCTAACCGGGTCTCTGATTGCCCTATCATAGAAGTTTAATAGTGCATTTTACTCGCCAATCGACGCGCTTTAAGATTCCGCCTAGCCCAGTACGCTATCTGAAATAGGAGCGACGTAAATTGAACAAATGTGATAGAATTACGCAGAATTCTTATATTAACCGTAATACAAAATGATCTAATCGGGTCTCTGTTTGCATTACCCTAGAAGTTTAATAGTGCATTTTACTCGTCATTTCATGCGCTTTGAGATGCCGCTTAGCCCAATACGCAATCTGCAATAGGAGCGACGTAAATTGAACAAATGTGATAGAATTACGCTGAATTCTTAAATTAACGATAATATAAAATGATCTAATCGGGTCTCTGGTTGCCCTACCCTAGAAGTTTAATAGTGCGTTTTACTCGCCATTTCTTGCGCTTTGAGATGCCGCTTAGCCCAATACGCTATCTGAAATATCAGCGACGTAAATTGAACAAATGTGAGAAAATCTCGCTGAATTCTTATATTAACCGTAATATAAAATGATCTAATCGGGTCTCTGTTCGCCCTACCCTAGAAGATTAATAGTGCATTTCACTTGTCATTTCATGCGCTTTGAGATGCCGCTTAGCCCAATAAGCTATCTGAAATAGGAGCGACATAAATTGAACAAATGTTATAGAATTTCGCTGAATTCTTATATTCACCAAAATATAAAATGATCTAATCGGGTCTCTGATTGCCCTATCATAGAAGTTTAATAGTGCATTTTACTCGCCAATCCACGCGCTTTAAGATTCCGCCTAGCCCAGTACGCTATCTGAAATAGGAGCGACGTAAATTGAACAAATGTGATAGAATTTGGCTGAATTCTTAAATTAACCATAATATAAAATGATCTAATCGGGTCTCTGTTTGCCCTACCCTAGAAGTTTAATAGTGCATTTTACTCGCCATTTCATGCGCTTTGAGATGGCGCTTAGCCCAATACGCTATCTGCAATAGGAGCGACGTACATTGAACAAATGTGATAGAATTGCGCTGAATCCTTAAATTAACCATAATATAAAATGATCTAATCGGGTCTCTGTTTGCCCTATCATAGATGTTTAATAGTGCATTTCACTCGTCATTTCATGCGCTTTGAGCTGCCGTCTAGCCCAGTACGCTATTTGAAATAGGAGCGACGTAAGTTGAACAAATGTGATAGAATTACGCTCAATTATCATATTAACCGTAATATAAAATTATCTAATCGGGTCTCTGTTTGCCCTACCCTAGAAGTTTAATAGTGCATTTCACTCGCCATTTCATGCGCATTGAGATGCCGCTTAGCCCAATACGCTATCTGAAATAGGAGCAACGTAAATTTAACAAATGTGATAGAATTTCTCTGAATTCTTATATTAACCAAAATATAAAATGATCTAATCGGGTCTCTGATTGCCCTATCATAGAAGATTAACAGTGCATTTTACTCGCCATTCCTCGCGTTTTAAGATGCCGCCTAGCGCAGCACGCTAGCTGAAATAGGAACGACGTAAATTGAAAAAATGTGATAGAATTTTGCTGAATTCTTAAATTAACCATAATATAAATTGATCTAACTGGGTCTCTGTTTGCCCTACCCTAGAAGTTTAATAGTGCATTTTACTCGCCATTTCATGCGCTTTGAGATGCCGCGTAGCCCAATACGCTATCTGAAATAGGAGCGACGTAAATTGAACGAATGTGATAGAATTTCGCTGAATTCTTATATTAACCAAAATATAAAATGATCTAATCGGGTCTCTGATAGCCCTATCACAGAAGTTTAATAGTGCATTCTACTCGCCATTCCACGCGCTTTAAGATGCCGCCTACCCCAGTATGCTATCTGAAATAGGAGCGACGTAAGTTGAACAAATGTGATAGAATTACGCTGAATTCTTATATTAACCGTAATATAAAATGATCTAATCGGGTCTCTGTTTGCCTTATCCTAGAAGTTTAATAGTGCATTTCACTCGTCATTTCATGCGCTTTGAGATGCCTCTTAGCCCAATACGCTATCTGAAATAGGAGCGACGTAAATTGAACAAATGTGATAGAATTTCGCTGAATTCTTATATTAACCAAAATATAAAATGATCTAATCGGCTCTCTGATTGCCCTATCATAGAAGTTTAGTAGTGCATTTTACTCGCCCTTCCACGCGCTTTAAGATGCCGCCCGGCCCAGTACGCTATCTGAAATATGAGCTACGTAAGTTGAACAAATGTGACAGAATTACGCTGCATTCTTATATTAACCGTAATATAAAATGATCTACTCGGGTCTCTGTTTGCCTTATCCTAGAAGTTTAATAGTGCATTTTACTCGCCATTTCATGCGCATTGAGATGCCGCTTAGCCCAATACGCCATCTGAAATAGGAGCGACATAAATTGAACAAATGTGATAGAGTTTCGCTGAATTCTTAAATTAACCATAATATAAAAAGCCCTTATCGGGTCTGTGTTTGCCCTACCCTAGAAGTTTAATATTGCATTTTACCGCCATTTCTTGCACTTTGAGATGCCGCTTAGCCCAATACGCTATCTGAAATATCAGCGACGTAAATTGAACAAATGTGATAGAATTTCGCTGATTCTTATATTAACCATAATATAAAATGATCTTATCGGGTCTCTGTTTGCCCTACCCTAGAAGTTTAATAGTGCATTTTACTCGCGATTTCTTGCGCTTTGAGATGCCGTTTAGCCCAATACGCTATCTGAAATATCAGCGACGTAAATTGAACAAATGTGATAGAATTACGCTGAATTCTTATATTAACCGTAATATAAAATGATCTAATCGGGCCTCTATTTGCCTTATCCTAGAAGTTCAATAGTGCATTTCACTCGTCATTTCATGCGCTTTGTGATGCCGCTTAGCCCAATAAGCTATCTGAAATAGGAGCGACGTAAATTGAACAAATGTGATAGAATTTTTCTGAATTCTTAAATAAACCATAATATGAAATGATCTACTCGGGTCTCTGTTTGCCTTATCCTAGAAGTTTAATAGTGCATTTCACTCGTCATTTCATGCGCTTTGTGATGCCGCTTAGCCCAATAAGCTATCTGAAATAGGAGCGACGTAAATTGAACAAATGTGATAGAATTTCGCTGAATTCTTATATTAACCATAATATAAAAAGCCCTTATCGGGCCTCTGTTTGCCTTATCCTAGAAGTTTAATAGTGCATTTTACTCGCCATTTCTTGCGCTTTGAGATGCCGTTTAGCCCAATACGCTATCTGAAATATCAGCGACGTAAATTGAACAAATGTGATAGAATTACGCTGAATTCTTATATTAACCGTAATATAAAATGATCTAATCGGGTCTCTGTTTGCCTTATCCTAGAAGTTTAATAGTGCATTTTACTCGCCATTTCATGCGCTTTGAGATGGCGCTTAGCCCAATACGCTATCTGCAATAGGAGCGACGTACATTGAACAAATGTGATAGAATTGCGCTGAATCCTTAAATTAACCATAATATAAAATGATCTAATCGGGTCTCTGTTTGCCCTATCATAGATGTTTAATAGTGCATTTCACTCGTCATTTCATGCGCTTTGAGCTGCCGTCCTAGCCCAGTACGCTATCTGAAATAGGAGCGACGTAAGTTGAACAAATGTGATAGAATTACGCTCAATTATCATATTAACCGTAATATAAAATTATCTAATCGGGTCTCTGTTTGCCCTACCCCTGGAAGTTTAATAGTGCATTTCACTCGCCATTTCATGCGCATTGAGATGCCGCTTTGCCCAATACGCTATCTGAAATAGGATCGACGTAAATTGAACAAATGTGATAGGAATTTCCCTGAATACTTATATTAACCTTAATGTAAAATGATCTAATCGGGTCTCTGTTCGCCCTACCCTAGAAGTTTAATAGTGCATTTCACTCGCCATTTCATGCGCTTTGAGATGCCGCTTAGCCCAATACGCTATCTGAAATAGGAGGCAACGTAAATTTAACAAATGTGATAGAATTTCTCTGAATTCTTATATTAACCAAAATATAAAATGATCTAACCGGGTCTCTGATTGCCCTATCATAGAAGTTTAATAGTGCATTTTACTCGCCAATCGACGCGCTTTAAGATTCTCCGCCTAGCCAGTACGCTATCTGAAATAGGAGCGACGTAAATTGAACAAATGTGATAGAATTTGGCTGAATTCTTAAATTAACCATAATATAAAATGATCTAATCGGGTCTCTGTTTGCCTTACCCTAGAAGTTTAATAGTGCATTTTACTCGCCATTTCATGCGATTTGAGATGCCGCTTAGCCCAATACGCTATCTGAAATAGGAGCGACGTAAATTGAACAAATGTGATAGAATTTCCCTGAAATCTTATATTAAACAAAATATAAAATGATCTAAACGGGACTGTGATTGCCCTATCATAGAAGTTTAGTTGTGCATTTTACTCGCCATTCCACGCGCTTTAAGATGCCGCCTAGCCCAGTACGCTATCTGAAATAGGAGCGACGTAAGTTGAACAAATGTGATAGAATTGCGCTGAATTCTTATATTGACCGTAATATAAAATGATCTAATCGGGTCTCTGTTTGCCTTATCCTAGAAGTTTTATAGTGCATTTTACTCGCCATTTCATGAGCATTGAGATGCCGCTTAGCCCAATACGCTATCTGAAATAGGGGCGACGTAAATTGAACAAATATGATAGAGTTTCGCTGAATTCTTAAATTAACCATAATATAAAATGATCTTATCGGGTCTCTGTTTGCCTACCCTAGAAGTTTAATAGTGCATTTTACTCGCCATTTCTTGCGCTTTGAGATGCCGCTTAGCCCAATACGCTATCTGAAATAGGAGCGACGTAAATTGAACAAATGTGATAGAATTTCCCTGAATTCTTATATTAACCTTAATGTAAAATGATCTAATCGGGTCTCTGTTCGCCCTACCCTAGAAGTTTAATAGTGCATTTCACTCGTCATTTCATGCGCTTTGAGTTGCCGCTTAGCCCAATACGATATCTGAAATAGGAGCGATGTAAATTGAACAAATGTGATAGAATTTCCCTGAATTCTTATATACACCTTAATGTAAAATGATCTAATCGGGTCTTTGTACGCCCTACCCCAGAAGCTTAATAGTGCCTTTCACTCGTCATTTCATGCGTTTTGAGATGCCGCTTAGCCTAATACGCTATCTGAAATAGGAGCGATGTAATTTGAACAAATGTGATAGAATTTCGCTGAATTCTTATGTTAACCAAAATGTAAAATGATCTAATCGGCTCTCTGATTGCCCTATCATTGAAGTTTAGTAGTGCATTTTACGCGCCCTTCCACGCGCTTTAAGATGCCGCCTAGCCCAGTACGCTATCTGAATTAGGAGCGACGTAAGTTGAACAAATGTGATAGAATTACGCTGCATTCTTATATTAACCATAATATAAAATGACCTAATCGGGTCTCTGTTTGCCCTACCCTAGAAGTTTAATAGTGCATTTTACTCGCCATTTCTTGCGCTTTAAGATGCCGCCGAGCCCAGTACGCTATCTGAAATAGGAGCGACGTAAGTTGAACAAATGTGATAGAATTACGCTGAATTCTTATATTAACCGTAATATAAAATGATCTAATCGGGTCTCTGTTTGCCTTATCCTAGAAGCTTAATAGTGCATTTTACTCGCCATTTCATGCGCATTGAGATGCCGCTTAGCCAAATACGCTATCTGAAATAGGAGCGACGTAAATTGAACAATTGTGATAGAATTTCGCTGAATTCTTATATTAACCAAAATATAAAATGATCTAGTCGGGTCTCTGATTGCCCTATCGTAGAAGTTTAATAGTGCATTTTGCTCGACATTTCACGCGCTTTAAGATGCCGCCTATCCCAGTACGCTATCTGAAATTGGAGCGACGTAAATTGAACAAATGTGACAGAATTTTGCTGAATTCTTAAATAAACCATAATATGAAATGATCTAATCGGGTCTCTGTTTGCCCTACCCTAGAAGTTTAACAGTGCATTTTACTCGCCATTTCATGTGCTTTGAGATGGCGCTTAGCCCAATACGCTATCTGAAATAGGAGCGACGTAAATTGAACGAATGTGATAGAATTACGCTGAATTCTTATATTAACCGTAATATAAAATGATCTAATCGGGTCTTTGTTCGCCCTGCCCTAGAAGTTTAATAGTGCATTTCACTCGTCATTTCATGCGCTTTGAGATGCCGCTTAGCCCACTAAGCTATCTGAAATAGGAGCGACGTAAATTGAACAAATGTGATAGAATTTCGCTGAATTCTTATAATAACCAAAATATAAAGTGATCTAATCGGTCTCTGATTGCCCTATCATAGAAGTTTAACTGTGCATTTTACTCGCCATTCCTCGCGTTTTATGCTGCCGCCTAGCCCGGTACGCTAGCTGAAATAGGAACGACGTAAATTGAAAAAATGTGATAGAATCACGCTGAATTTTTAAATTAACGATAATATAAAATGATCTAATCGGGTCTCTGGTTGCCCTACCCTAGAAGTTTAATAGTGCATTTTACTCGCCACTTCTTGCGCTTTGAGATGCCGCTTAGCCCAATACGCTATCTGAAATATCAGTGACGTAAATTGAACAAATGTGAGAGAATCTCGCTGAATTCTTATATTAACCGTAATATAAAATGATCTAATCGGGTCTCTGTTCGCCCTACCCTAGAAGATTAATAGTGCATTTCACTCGTCATTTCATGCCCATTGGGATGCCGCTTAGCCCAATAAGCTATCTGAAATAGGAGCGACATAAATTGAACAAATGTGATAGAATTTTTGTGAATTCTTAAATAAACCATAATATGAAATGATCTAATCGGGTCTCTGTTTGCCCTACCCTAGAAGTTTAAGAGTGCATTTTACTCGCCATTTCATGCGCTTTGAGATGCCGCTTAGCCCAATACGCTATCTGAAATAGGAGCGACGTAAATTGAACAAATGTGATAGAATTTGGCTGAATTCTTAAATTAACCATAATATAAAATGATCTAATCGGGTCTCTGTTTGCCTTACCCTAGAAGTTTAATAGTGCATTTTACTCGCCATTTCATGCGATTTGAGATGCCGCTTAGCCCAATACGGTATCTGAAATAGGAGCGACGTAAATTGAACAAATGTGATAGAATTTTCCTGAAATCTTATATTAAACAAAATATAAAATGATCTAATCGGGTCTCTGTTCGCCCTACCCTAGAAGATTAATAGTGCATTTTACTCGCCATTTCATGCGCATTGAGATGCCGCTTAGCCCAATACGCTATCTGAAATAGGGGCGACGTAAATTGAACAAATATGATAGAGTTTCGCTGAATTCTTAAATTAACCATAATATAAAATGATCTTATCGGGTCTCTGTTTGCCCTACCCTAGAAGTTTAATAGTGCATTCTACTCGCAATTTCTTGCGCTTTGAGATGCCGCTTAGCCCAATACGCTATCTGAAATATCAGCGACGTAAATTGAACAAATGTGATACAATTACGCTGAATTCTTATATTAACCGTAATATAAAATGATCTAATCGGCTTTCTGATTGCCCTACCCTGGAAGTTTAACAGTGCATTTTGATCGCCATTCCACGCGCTTTAAGATGCCGCCTAGCACAGTACGCTATCTGAAATTGGAGCGACGTAAATTGAACAAATGTGACAGAATTTTGCAGACATCTTAAATTAACCATAATATAAAATGATCTAATCTGGTCTCTGTTTGCCCTACCCTACAAGTTTAGCAGTGCATTTTACTCGCCATTTCGTGCGCTTTGAGATGCCGCTTAGCCCAATACGCTATCTGAAATAGGAGCGACGTAAATTGAACAAATGTGATAGAATTTCGCTGAATTCTTATAATAACCAAAATATAAAGTGATCTAATCGGGTCTCTGATTGCCCTATCATAGAAGTTTAACTGTGCATTTTACTCGCCATTCCTCGCGTTTTATGATGCCGCCTAGCCCGGTACGCTAGCTGAAATAGGAACGACGTAAATTGAAAAAATGAGATAGAATTACGCTGAATTTTTAAATTAACGATAATATAAAATGATCTAATCGGGTCTCTGGTTGCCCTACCCTAGAAGTTTAATAGTGCATTTTACTCGGCATTTCTTGCGCTTTGAGATGCCGCTTAGCCCAATACGCCATCTGAAATAGGAGCGACATAAATTGAACAAATGTGATAGAGTTTCGCTGAATTCTTAAATTAACCATAATATAAACTGATCTTATCGGGTCTCTGTTTGCCCTACCCTAGAAGTTTAATAGTGCATTTCACTCGTCATTTCATGCCCTTTGAGATGCCGCTTAGCCCAATAAGCTATCTGAAATAGGAGCGACGTAAATTGAACAAATGTGATAGAATTTTTCTGAATTCTTAAGTAAACCATAATATGAAATGATCTAATCGGGTCTCTGTTTGCCCTACCCTAGAAGTTTAACAGTGCATTTTACTCGCCATTTCATGCGCTTTGAGATGCCGCTTAGCCCAATACGCTACCTGAAATAGGATCGACGTAAATTGAACAAATGTGATAGAATTTCCCTGAATACTTAAATTAACCATAATATAAAATGATCTAATCGGGTCTCTGTTTGCCCTATCATAGATGTTTAATAGTGCATTTCACTCGTCATTTCATGCGCTTTGAGCTGCCGCCTAGCCCAGTACGCTATCTGAAATAGGAGCGACGTAAATAGAACAATTGTGATAGAATCTCGCTGAATTCTTATATTAACCAAAATATAAAATGATGTAATCGGGTCTCTGATTGCCCTATCATAGAAGTTTAATAGTGCATTTTACTCGCCAATCCACGCGCTTTAAGATGCCGCCTAGCCCAGTACGCTATCTGAAATAGGAGCGACGTAAGTTGAACAAATGTGATAGAATTACGCTGAATTCTTATATTAACCGTAATATAAAATGATCTAATCGGGTCTCTGTTTGCCTTATCCTAGAAGTTTAATAGTGCATCTTACTCGCCATTTCATGCGGTTTGAGATGCCGCTTTGCCCAATACGCTATCTGAAATAGGAGCGACGTAAGTTGAACAAATGTGATAGAATTTCCCTGAATTCTTATATTAACCTTAATGTAAAATGATCTAATCGGGTCTCTGTTCGCGATACCCTAGAAGTTTAATAGTGCATTTCACTCGTCATTTCATGCGCTTTGAGTTGCCGCTTAGCCCAATACGATATCTGAAATAGGAGCGATGTAAATTGAACAAATGTGATAGAATTTCCCTGAATTCTTATATACACCTTAATGTAAAATGATCTAATCGGGTCTTTGTACGCCCTACCCCAGAAGCTTAATAGTGCCTTTCACTCGTCATTTCATGCGTTTTGAGATGCCGCTTAGCCTAATACGCTATCTGAAATAGGAGCGACGTAAATTGAACAATTGTGATAGAATTTCGCTGAATTCTTATATTAACCAAAATATAAAATGATCTAGTCGGGTCTCTGATTGCCCTATCGTAGAAGTTTAATATTGCATTTTGCTCGACATTTCACGCGCTTTAAGATGCCGCCTAGCCCAGTACGCTATCTGAAATTGGAGCGACGTAAATTGAACAAATGTGACAGAATTACGCTGCATTCTTATATTAACCGTAATATAAAATGACCTAATCGGGTCTCTGTTTGCCCTACCCTAGAAGTTTAATAGTGCATTTTACTCGCCATTTCTTGCGCTTTAAGATGCCGCCGAGCCCAGTACGCTATCTCAAATAGGAGCGACGTAAGTTGAACAAATGTGATAGAATTACGCTGAATTCTTATATTAACCGTAATATAAAATGATCTAATCGGGTCTCTGTTTGCCTTATCCTAGAAGCTTAATAGTGCATTTTACTCGCCATTCCATGCGCATTGAGATGCCGCTTAGCCAAATACGCTATCTGAAATAGGAGCGACGTAAATTGAACAATTGTGATAGAATTTCGCTGAATTCTTATATTAACCAAAATATAAAATGATCTAGTCGGGTCTCTGATTGCCCTATCGTAGAAGTTTAATAGTGCATTTTGCTCGACATTTCACGCGCTTTAAGATGCCGCCTAGCCCAGTACGCTATCTGAAATTGGAGCGACGTAAATTGAACAAATGTGACAGAATTTTGCTGAATTCTTAAATAAACCATAATATGAAATGATCCAATCGGGTCTCTGTTTGCCCTACCCTAGAAGTTTAACAGTGCATTTTACTCGCCATTTCATGCGCTTTGAGATGGCGCTTAGCCCAATACGCTATCTGAAATAGGAGCGACGTAAATTGAACGAATGTGATAGAATTACGCTGAATTCTTATATTAACCGTAATATAAAATGATCTAATCGGGTCTTTGTTCGCCCTGCCCTAGAAGTTTAATAGTGCATTTCACTCGTCATTTCATGCGCTTTGAGATGCCGCTTAGCCCACTAAGCTATCTGAAATAGGAGCGACGTAAATTGAACAAATGTGATAGAATTTCGCTGAATTCTTATAATAACCAAAATATAAAGTGATCTAATCGGGTCTCTGATTGCCCTATCATAGAAGTTTAACTGTGCATTTTACTCGCCATTCCTCGCGTTTTATGATGCCGCCTAGCCCGGTACGCTAGCTGAAATAGGAACGACGTAAATTGAAAAAATGTGATAGAATTACGCTGAATTTTTAAATTAACGATAATATAAAATGATCTAATCGGGTCTCTGGTTGCCCTACCCTAGAAGTTTAATAGTGCATTTTACTCGGCATTTCTTGCGCTTTGAGATGCCGCTTAGCCCAATTCGCCATCTGAAATAGGAGCGACATAAATTGAACAAATGTGATAGAGTTTCGCTGAATTCTTAAATTAACCATAATATAAACTGATCTTATCGGGTCTCTGTTTGCCCTACCCTAGAAGCTTAATAGTGCATTTTACTCGCCACTTCTTGCGCTTTGAGATGCCGCTTAGCCCAATACGCTATCTGAAATAGGAGCGACGTAAATTGAACAAATGTGATAGAATTTGGCTGAATTCTTAAATTAACCATAATATAAAATGATCTAATCGGGTCTCTGTTTGCCTTACCCTAGAAGTTTAATAGTGCATTTTACTCGCCATTTCATGCGACTTGAGATGCCGCTTAGCCCAATACGGTATCTGAAATAGGAGCGACGTAAATTGAACAAATGTGATAGAATTTTCCTGAAATCTTATATTAAACAAAATATAAAATGATCTAATCGGGTCTCTGTTCGCCCTACCCTAGAAGATTGATAGTGCATTTTACTCGCCATTTCATGCGCATTGAGATGCCGCTTATCCCAATACGCTATCTGAAATAGGGGCGACGTAAATTGAACAAATATGATAGAGTTTCGCTGAATTCTTAAATTAACCATAATATAAAATGATCTTATCGGGTCTCTGTTTGCCCTACCCTAGAAGTTTAATAGTGCATTTTACTCGACATTTCTTGCGCTTTGAGATGCCGCTTAGCCCAATACGCTATCCGAAATATCAGCGACGTAAATTGAACAAATGTGATAGAATTACACTGAATTCTTATATTAACCGTAATATAAAATGATCTAATCGGCTTTCTGATTGCCCTACCCTGGAAGTTTAACAGTGCATTTTGGTCGCCATTCCACGCGCTTTAAGATGCCGCCTAGCACAGTACGCTATCTGAAATTGGAGCGACGTAAATTGAACAAATGTGACAGAATTTTGCAGACATCTTAAATTAACCATAATATAAAATGATCTAATCTGGTCTCTGTTTGCCCTACCCTACAAGTTTAGCAGTGCATTTTACTCGCCATTTCGTGCGCTTTGAGATGCCGCTTAGCCCAATACGCTATCTGAAATAGGAGCGACGTAAATTGAACAAATGTGATAGAATTTCCCTGGATACTTATATTAACATTAATGTGAAATGATCTAATCGGGTCTCTGTTCGCCCTACCCTAGAAGTTTGATAGTGCATTTCACTCGCCATTTCATGCGCTTTAAGATGCCGCCTAGCCCAGTACGCTATCTGAAATAGGAGCGCCGTAAGTTGAACAAATGTGATACAATTCCGCTGAATTCTTATATTAACCGTAATATAAAATGATCTAATCGGGTCTCTGTTTGCCTTACCCTAGAAATTTAATAGTGCATTTTACTTGCCATTTGATGCGCTTTGAGATGCCGCTTAGCCCAATACGCATCTGAAATAGGAGCGACGTAAATTGAACAAATATGATAGAATTACGCTGAATTCTTATATTAACCGTAATATAAAATGATCTAATCGGGTCTCTGTTTGCCTTTCCCTAGAAGTTGAATAGTGCATTTTACTCGCCATTTCATGCGCTTTGAGATGCCGCTTAGCCCAATACGCTATCTGCAATAGGAGCGACGTACATTGAACAAATGTGATAGAATTTCGCTGAATTCTTAAATTAACCATAATATAAAATGATCTAATCGGGTCTCTGTCTGCCCTATCATAGATGTTTAATAGTGCATTTCACTCGTCATTTCATGCGCTTTGAGCTGCCGCCTAGCCCAGTACGCTTTCTGAAATAGGAGCGACGTAAGTTGAACAAATGTGATAGAATTACGCTCAATTATCATATTAACCGTAATATAAAATTATCTAATCGGGTCTCTGTTTGCCCTACCCTAGAAGTTTAATAGTGCACTTTGCTCGCCATTTCATGCGCTTTGAGATGGCGCTTAGCCCAATACGCTATCTGAAATAGGAGCGACGTAAATTGAACAAATGTGATAGAATTTCCCTGAATTCTTATATACACCTTAATGTAAAATGATCTAATCGGGTCTTTGTACGCCCTACCCCAGAAGTTTAATAGTGTCTTTCACTCGTCATTTCATGCGTTTTGAGATGCCGCTTAGCCCAATACGCTATCTGAAATAGGAGCGACGTAATTTGTACAAATGTGATAGAATTTCGCTGAATTCTTATGTTAACCAAAATATAAAATGATCTAATCGGCTCTCTGATTGCCCTATCATTGAAGTTTAGTAGTGCATTTTACGCGCCCTTCCACGCGCTTTAAGAGGCCGCCTAGCCCAGTACGCTATCTGAAATAGGAGCGACGTAAGTTGAACAAATGTGATAGAATTACGCTGAATTCTTAAATTAACCATAATATAAAATGATCTAATCGGGTCTCTGTGTGCCCTACCCTAGAAGTTTAATAGTGCATTTTACTCGCCATTTCATGCGCTTTGAGATGCCGCTTAGCCCAATACGCTATCTGAAATATGAGCGACGTAAATTGAGCAAATGTCATAGAATTACGCTGAATTCTTATATTAACCGTAATATAAAATGATTTAATCGGGTCTCTGTTTGCCTTACCCTAGAAGTTTAATAGTGCATTGTACTCGCCATTTCATGCGCTTTGAGAAGCCGCTGAGCCTAATACGCTATCTGAAATAGGAGCGACGTAAATTGAACAAATGTGATAGAATTTCGCTGAATTCTTATATTAACCTTAATGTAAAATGATCTGATCGTGTCTCTGTTCGTCCTACCCTAGAAGTTTAATAGTGCATTTCACTCGTCATTTCCTGCGCTTTGGGATGCCGCTTAGCCGAATAAGCTATCTGAAATAGGAGCGACGTAAATTGAACAAATGTGATAGAATTTCGTTGATTTCATATATTAACCAAAATATAAAATGATCTCTTCGGGTCTCTGATTGCCCTACCATAGAAGTTTAATAGTGCATTTGACTGGCCATTCCACGCGCATTAAGATGGCGCTTAGCCCAATACGCTATCTGAAATAGGAGCGACGTAAATTGAACAAATGTGATAGAATTTCCCTGAAATCTTATATTAAACAAAATATAAAATGATCTAATCGGGTCTCTGATTGCCCTATCATTGACGTTTAGTAGTGAATTTTACTCGCCCTTCCACGCGCTTTAAGATGCCGCCTAGCCCAGTACGCTATCTGAAATAGGAGCGACGTAAGTTGAACAAATGTGATAGAATTACGCTGAATTCTTATATTAACCGTAATATAAAATGATATAATCGGGTCTCTGTTTGCCTTACCCTAGAAATTTAATAGTGCATTTTACTCGCCAATTCATGCGCTTTGATATGCCGCCTAGCCCAGTACGCTATCTGAAATAGGAGCGACGTAAATTGAACAAATGTGATAGAATTTTGCTGAATTCTTAGATTAACCATAATATAAAATGATCTAATCGGGTCTCTGTTTGCCCTATCCTAGAAGTTTAATAGTGAATTTTACTCGCCATTTGATACGCTTTGAGATGCCGCTTAGCCCAGTGCGCTATCTGGAATAGGAGCGACGTAAATTGAACAAATGTGATAGAATTTCGCTGAATTCTTAAATTAACCATAATATGAAATGATCTAATCGGGTCTCTGTTTGCCCTACCCTAGGAGTTTAATAGTGCATTTTGCTCGCCATTTCATGCGCTTTGGGATGCCGCTTAGCCCAATACGCTATCTGAAATATGAGCGACGTAAATTGAACGAATGTCATAGAATTTCGGTGAATTCTTATATTAACCAAAATATGAAATGATCTAATCGGGTCTCTGATTGCCCTATCATAGAAGTTTAATAGAGCATTTTACGCGACATTCCACGCGCTTTAAGATGCCGCCTAGTCCAGTTCGCTATCTGAAATAGGAGCGACGTAAATTCAACAAATGTGATAGAATCTTGTTCAATTTTTAAATTAACCGTAATGTAAAATGATCTAATCGGGTCTCTGTTTGCCCTACCCTAGAAGTTTAATTGTGCATTTTGCTCGCCATTTCATGCCCTTTGAGATGCCGCTTAGCCCAATACGCTATCTGAAATATGAGCGACGTAAATTGAGCAAATGTCATAGAATTACGCTGAATTCTTATATTAATCGTAATATAAATTGATCTAATCGGGTCTCTGTTTGCCTTACCCTAGAAGTTTAATAGTGCATTGTACTCGCCATTTCATGCGCTTTGAGAAGCCGCTGAGCCTAATACGCTATCTGAAATAGGAGCGACGTAAATTGAACAAATGTGATAGAATTTTGCTGAATTCTTAAATTAACCGTAATATAAAATGATCTAATCGGGTCTCTGTTTGCCTTACCCTAGAAGTTTAATAGTGCATTTTACTCGCCACTTCATGCGCTTTGAGATGCCGCTTAGCCCAAGACGCTATCTGAAATAGGAGCGACGTAAATTGAACAAATGTGGTAGAATTTCGTTGATTTCATATATTAACCAAAATATAAAATGATCCAATCGGGTCTCTGATTACCCTATCATAGAAGTTTAGTAGTGCATTTTACTCGCCCTTCCACGCGCTTTAAGATGCCGCCTAGCCCAGTACGCTATCTGAAATAGGAGCGACGTAAGTTGAACAAATGTGAAAGAATTACGCTGCATTCTTATATTAACCGTAATATAAAATGATCTAATCGGGTCTCTGATTGCCCTACCCTAGAAGTTTAATAGTGCATTTTACTCGTCATTTCATGCGCTTTGAGATGCCGCTTAGCCCAATACGCTATCTGAAATAGGAGCGATGTAAATTGTACAAATGTGATAGAATATCGCTGAATTCTTTTATTAACCATAATGTTAAATAATCTAATCGGGTCTCTGTTCGCCCTAGCGTAGAAGCTTAATAGTGCATTTTATTCGTCATTTCATGCGCTTTGAGATGCCGCTTAGCCCAATACGCTATCTGAAATAGGAGCGACGTAAATTGAACAAATGTGGTAGAATTTCGCTGAATTCTTATATTAACCAAAATATAAAATGATCTAATCGGGTCTCTGATTGCCCTATCATAGAAGTTTAAAAGTGCATTTTACACGTCATTCCACGCGCTTTAAGATGCCGCCTAGCCCAGTACGCTATCTGAAATAGGAGCGACGTAAATTGAACAAATGTGATAGAATTTCGCTGAATTCTTATATTAACCATAATATAAAACGATCTAATCGGGTCTCTGATTGCCCTACCCTAGAAGTTTAATAGTGCATTTTACTCGCCATTTCATGCGCTTTGAGATGCCGCTTAGCCCAATACGCTATCTGAAACGGGAGCGATGTAAATTGAACAAATGCGATAGAATTTCGCTGAATTCTTTTATTAACCATAATGTTAAATGATCTAATCGGGTCTCTGTTCGCCCTAGCGTAGAAGCTTAATAGTGCATTTTATTCGTCGTTTCATGCGCCTTGAGATGTCGCTTAGCCCAATACGCTATCTGAAATATCAGCGACGTAAATTGAACAAATGTGAGAGAATCTCGCTGAATTCATATATTAATCTTAATGTAAAATGATCTAATCGGGTCTCTGTTCGCCCTACCCTAGACGATTAACAGTGCATTTCACTCGTCATTTCACGCGCTTTCAGATGCCGCTTAGCCCAATAAGCTATCTGAAATAGGAGCGACGTAAATTGAACAAATGTGATAGAATTTTTCTGAATTCTTAAATAAACCATAATATGAAATGATCTAATCGGGTCTCTGTTTGCCCTACCCTAGAAGTTTAACAGTGCATTTTACTCGCCATTTCATGCGCTTTGAGATGCCGCTTAGCCCAATACGCTATCTGAAATACGAGCGACGTAAATTGAACAAATGTGATAGAATTTCCCTGAAATCTTATATTAAACAAAATATAAAATGATCTAATCGGGTCTCTGATTGCCCTATCATAGACGTTTAGTAGTGCATTTTACTCGCCCTTCCACGCGCTTTAAGATGCCGCCTAGCCCAGTACGCTATCTGAAATAGGAGCGACGTAAGTTGAACAAATGTGATAGAATTACGCTGAATTCTTATATTAACCATAATATAAAATGATCTAATCGGGTCTCTCTTTGCCCTACCCTAGAAGTTTAATAGTGCATTTTACTCGCCATTTCTTGCGCTTTGAGATGCCGCTTAGCCCAATACGCTATCTGAAATATGAGCGACGTAAATTGAACAAATGTGATAGAATTTCGCTGAATTCTTATATTAACCTTAATGTAAAATGATCTGATCGTGTCTCTGTTCGTCCTACCCTAGAAGTTTAATAGTGCATTTCACTCGTCATTTCCTGCGCTTTGGGATGCCGCTTAGCCGAATAAGCTATCTGAAATAGGAGCGACGTAAATTGAACAAATGTGATAGAATTTCGTTGATTTCATATATTAACCAAAATATAAAATGATCTCTTCGGGTCTCTGATTGCCCTACCATAGAAGTTTAATAGTGCATTTGACTGGCCATTCCACGCGCATTAAGATGGCGCTTAGCCCAATACGCTATCTGAAATAGGAGCGACGTAAATTGAACAAATGTGATAGAATTTCCCTGAAATCTTATATTAAACAAAATATAAAATGATCTAATCGGGTCTCTGATTGCCCTATCATTGACGTTTAGTAGTGAATTTTACTCGCCCTTCCACGCGCTTTAAGATGCCGCCTAGCCCAGTACGCTATCTGAAATAGGAGCGACGTAAGTTGAACAAATGTGATAGAATTACGCTGAATTCTTATATTAACCGTAATATAAAATGATATAATCGGGTCTCTGTTTGCCTTACCCTAGAAGTTTAATAGTGCATTTTACTGCGCTTTGATATGCCGCCTAGCCCAGTACGCTATCTGAAATAGGAGCGACGTAAATTGAACAAATGTGATAGAATTTTGCTGAATTCTTAGATTAACCATAATATAAAATGATCTAATCGGGTCTCTGTTTGCCCTATCCTAGAAGTTTAATAGTGAATTTTACTCGCCATTTGATACGCTTTGAGATGCCGCTTAGCCCAGTGCGCTATCTGGAATAGGAGCGACGTAAATTGAACAAATGTGATAGAATTTCGCTGAATTCTTAAATTAACCATAATATGAAATGATCTAATCGGGTCTCTGTTTGCCCTACCCTAGAAGTTTAATTGTGCATTTTGCGCGCCATTTCATGCCCTTTGAGATGCCGCTTAGCCCAATACGCTATCTGAAATATGAGCGACGTAAATTGAGCAAATGTCATAGAATTACGCTGAATTCTTATATTAATCGTAATATAAATTGATCTAATCGGGTCTCTGTTTGCCTTACCCTAGAAGTTTAATAGTGCATTGTACTCGCCATTTCATGCGCTTTGAGAAGCCGCTGAGCCTAATACGCTATCTGAAATAGGAGCGACGTAAATTGAACAAATGTGATAGAATTTTGCTGAATTCTTAAATTAACCGTAATATAAAATGATCTAATCGGGTCTCTGTTTGCCTTACCCTAGAAGTTTAATAGTGCATTTTACTCGCCACTTCATGCGCTTTGAGATGCCGCTTAGCCCAAGACGCTATCTGAAATAGGAGCGACGTAAATTGAACAAATGTGGTAGAATTTCGTTGATTTCATATATTAACCAAAATATAAAATGATCCAATCGGGTCTCTGATTACCCTATCATAGAAGTTTAGTAGTGCATTTTACTCGCCCTTCCACGCGCTTTAAGATGCCGCCTAGCCCAGTACGCTATCTGAAATAGGAGCGACGTAAGTTGAACAAATGTGAAAGAATTACGCTGCATTCTTATATTAACCGTAATATAAAATGATCTAATCGGGTCTCTGATTGCCCTACCCTAGAAGTTTAATAGTGCATTTTACTCGTCATTTCATGCGCTTTGAGATGCCGCTTAGCCCAATACGCTATCTGAAATAGGAGCGATGTAAATTGTACAAATGTGATAGAATATCGCTGAATTCTTTTATTAACCATAATGTTAAATAATCTAATCGGGTCTCTGTTCGCCCTAGCGTAGAAGCTTAATAGTGCATTTTATTCGTCATTTCATGCGCTTTGAGATGCCGCTTAGCCCAATACGCTATCTGAAATAGGAGCGACGTAAATTGAACAAATGTGGTAGAATTTCGCTGAATTCTTATATTAACCAAAATATAAAATGATCTAATCGGGTCTCTGATTGCCCTATCATAGAAGTTTAATAGTGCATTTTACACGTCATTCCACGCGCTTTAAGATGCCGCCTAGCCCAGTACGCTATCTGAAATAGGAGCGACGTAAATTGAACAAATGTGATAGAATTTCGCTGAATTCTTATATTAACCATAATATAAAACGATCTAATCGGGTCTCTGATTGCCCTACCCTAGAAGTTTAATAGTGCATTTTACTCGCCATTTCATGCGCTTTGAGATGCCGCTTAGCCCAATACGCTATCTGAAACGGGAGCGATGTAAATTGAACAAATGCGATAGAATTTCGCTGAATTCTTTTATTAACCATAATGTTAAATGATCTAATCGGGTCTCTGTTCGCCCTAGCGTAGAAGCTTAATAGTGCATTTTATTCGTCGTTTCATGCGCCTTGAGATGTCGCTTAGCCCAATACGCTATCTGAAATATCAGCGACGTAAATTGAACAAATGTGAGAGAATCTCGCTGAATTCATATATTAATCTTAATGTAAAATGATCTAATCGGGTCTCTGTTCGCCCTACCCTAGACGATTAACAGTGCATTTCACTCGTCATTTCACGCGCTTTCAGATGCCGCTTAGCCCAATAAGCTATCTGAAATAGGAGCGACGTAAATTGAACAAATGTGATAGAATTTTTCTGAATTCTTAAATAAACCATAATATGAAATGATCTAATCAGGTCTCTGTTTGCCCTACCCTAGAAGTTTAACAGTGCATTTTACTCGCCATTTCATGCGCTTTGAGATGCCGCTTAGCCCAATACGCTATTTGAAATAGGAGCGACGTAAATTAAACAAATGTGATAGAATTTCGCTGAATTCTTATATTAACCAAAATATAAAATGATCTAATCGGGTCTCTGATTGCCCTATCATAGATGTTTAATAGTGCATTTTACTCGCCATTCCACGCGCTTTAAGATGCCGCCTAGCCCAGTACACTATCTGAAATAGGAGCGACGTAAATTGAACAAATGTGATAGAATTTCGCTGAATTCTTATATTAACCGTAATATAAAACGATCTAATCGGGTCTCTGATTGCCCTACCCTAGAAGTTTAATAGTGCATTTTACTCGCCATTTCATGCGCTTTGAGATGCCGCTTAGCCCAATACGCTATCTGAAACGGGAGCGATGTAAATTGAACAAATGCGATAGAATTTCGCTGAATTCTTTTATTAACCATAATGTTAAATGATCTAATCGGGTCTCTGTTCGCCCTAGCGTAGAAGCTTAATAGTGCATTTTATTCGTCGTTTCATGCGCCTTGAGATGTCGCTTAGCCCAATACGCTATCTGAAATATCAGCGACGTAAATTGAACAAATGTGAGAGAATCTCGCTGAATTCTTATATTAATCTTAATGTAAAATGATCTAATCGGGTCTCTGTTCGCCCTACCCTAGACGATTAACAGTGCATTTCACTCGTCATTTCACGCGCTTTCAGATGTCGCTTAGCCCAATAAGCTATCTGAAATAGGAGCGACGTAAATTGAACAAATGTGATAGAATTTTTCTGAATTCTTAATTAAACCATAATATGAAATGATCTAATCGGGTCTCTGTTTGCCCTACCCTAGAAGTTTAACAGTGCATTTTACTCGCCATTTCATGCGCTTTGAGATGCCGCTTAGCCCAATACGCTATTTGAAATAGGAGCGACGTAAATTAAACAAATGTGATAGAATTTCGCTGAATTCTTATATTAACCAAAATATAAAATGATCTAATCGGGTCTCTGATTGCCCTATCATAGATGTTTACTAGTGCATTTTTCTCGCCCTTCCACGCGATTCATGATGCCGCCTAGCGCAGTACGCTATCTGAAATAGGAGCGACGTAAGTTGAACAAATGTGATAGAATTACGCTGAATTCTTATATTAACCGTAATATGAAATGATCTAATCGGGTCTCTGTTTGCCCTACCGTAGAAGTTTAATAGTGCATTTTGCTCGCCATTTCATGCGCTTTGGGATGCCGCTTAGCCCAATACGCTATCTGAAATATGAGCGACGCAAATTGAACGAATGTCATAGAATTTCGGAGAATTCTTATATTAACCAAAATATAAAATGATCTAATCGGGTCTCTGTTTGCCCTATCCTAGAAGTTTAATAGTGCATTTTACTCGCCATTTCATACGCTTTAAGATGCGCCTAGTCCAGTTCGCTATCTGAAATAGGAGCGACGTAAATTCAACAAATGTGATAGAATCTTGTTGAATTCTTAAATTAACCGTAATATAAAATGATGTAATCGGGTCTCTGTTTGCCCTACCCTAGAAGTTTAATAGTGCATTTTGCTCGCCATTTCATGTCCTTTGAGATGCCGCTTAGCGCAATACGCTATCTGAAATATGAGCGACGTAAATTGAGCAAACGTCATAGAATTACGCTGAATTCTTATATTAACCGTAATATAAAATGATCTGATCGTGTCTCTGTTCGTCCTACCCTAGAAGTTTAATAGTGCATTTCACTCGTCATTTCCTGCGCTTTGGGATACCGCTTAGCCGAATAAGCTATCTGAAATAGGAGCGACGTAAATTGAACAAATGTGATAGAATTTCGTTGATTTCATATATTAACCAAAATATAAAATGATCTAATCGGGTCTCTGATTGCCCTACCCTAGAAGTTTAATAGTGCATTTTACTCGTCATTTCATGCGCTTTGAGATGCCGCTTAGCCCAATACGCTATCTGAAATAGGAGCGATGTAAATTGTACAAATGTGATAGAATATCGCTGAATTCTTTTATTAACCATAATGTTAAATAATCTAATCGGGTCTCTGTTCGCCCTAGCCTAGAAGCTTAATAGTGCATTTTATTCGTCATTTCATGCGCTTTGAGATGCCGCTTAGCCCAATACGCTATCTGAAATAGGAGCGACGTAAATTGAACAAATGTGGTAGAATTTCGCTGAATTCTTATATTAACCAAAATATAAAATGATCTAATCGGGTCTCTGATTGCCCTATCATAGAAGTTTAACAGTGCATTTTACTCGCCATTCCACGCGCTTTAAGATGCCGCCTAGCCCAGTACGCTATCTGAAATAGGAGCGACGTAAGTTGAACAAATGTGAAAGAATTACGCTGCATTCTTATATTAACCGTAATATAAAATGATCTAATCGGGTCTCTGATTGCCCTACCCTAGAAGTTTAATAGTGCATTTTACTCGTCATTTCATGCGCTTTGAGATGCCGCTTAGCCCAATACGCTATCTGAAATAGGAGCGATGTAAATTGTACAAATGTGATAGAATATCGCTGAATTCTTTTATTAACCATAATGTTAAATAATCTAATCGGGTCTGTGTTCGCCCTAGCGTAGAAGCTTAATAGTGCATTTTATTCGTCATTTCATGCGCTTTGAGATGCCGCTTAGCCCAATACGCTATCTGAAATAGGAGCGACGTAAATTGAACAAATGTGGTAGAATTTCGCTGAATTCTTATATTAACCAAAATATAAAATGATCTAATCGGGTCTCTGATTGCCCTATCATAGAAGTTTAAAAGTGCATTTTACTCGCCATTCCACGCGCTTTACGATGCCGCCTAGCCCAGTACGCTATCTGAAATAGGAGCGACGTAAATTGAACAAATGTGATAGAATTTCGCTGAATTCTTATGTTAACCATAATATAAAACGATCTAATCGGGTCTCTGATTGCCCTACCCTAGAAGTTTAATAGTGCATTTTACTCGCCATTTCATGCGCTTTGAGATGCCGCTGAGCCCAATACGCTATCTGAAACGGGAGCGATGTAAATTGAACAAATGCGATAGAATTTCGCTGAATTCTTTTATTAACCATAATGTTAAATGATCTAATCGGGTCTCTGTTCGCCCTAGCGTAGAAGCTTAATAGTGCATTTTATTCGTCGTTTCATGCGCCTTGAGATGTCGCTTAGCCCAATACGCTATCTGAAATATCAGCGACGTAAATTGAACAAATGTGAGAGAATCTCGCTGAATTCATATATTAATCTTAATGTAAAATGATCTAATCGGGTCTCTGTTCGCCCTACCCTAGACGATTAACAGTGCATTTCACTCGTCATTTCACGCGCTTTCAGATGCCGCTTAGCCCAATAAGCTATCTGAAATAGGAGCGACGTAAATTGAACAAATGTGATAGAATTTTTCTGAATTCTTAAATAAACCATAATATGAAATGATCTAATCGGGTCTCTGTTTGCCCTACCCTAGAAGTTTAACAGTGCATATTACTCGCCATTTCATGCGCTTTGAGATGCCGCTTAGCCCAATACGCTATTTGAAATAGGAGCGACGTAAATTAAACAAATGTGATAGAATTTCGCTGAATTCTTATATTAACCAAAATATAAAATGATCTAATCGGGTCTCTGATTGCCCTATCATAGATGTTTAACAGTGCATTTTACTCGCCATTCCACGCGCTTTAAGATGCCGCCTAGCCCAGTACACTATCTGAAATAGGAGCGACGTAAATTGAACAAATGTGATAGAATTTCGCTGAATTCTTATATTAACCGTAATATAAAACGATCTAATCGGGTCTCTGATTGCCCTACCCTAGAAGTTTAATAGTGCATTTTACTCGCCATTTCATGCGCTTTGAGATGCCGCTTAGCCCAATACGCTATCTGAAACGGGAGCGATGTAAATTGAACAAATGCGATAGAATTTCGCTGAATTCTTTTATTAACCATAATGTTAAATGATCTAATCGGGTCTCTGTTCGCCCTAGCGTAGAAGCTTAATAGTGCATTTTATTCGTCGTTTCATGCGCCTTGAGATGTCGCTTAGCCCAATACGCTATCTGAAATATCAGCGACGTAAATTGAACAAATGTGAGAGAATCTCGCTGAATTCTTATATTAATCTTAATGTAAAATGATCTAATCGGGTCTCTGTTCGCCCTACCCTAGACGACTAACAGTGCATTTCACTCGTCATTTCACGCGCTTTCAGATGCCGCTTAGCCCAATAAGCTATCTGAAATAGGAGCGACGTAAATTGAACAAATCTGATAGAATTTTTCTGAATTCTTAATTAAACCATAATATGAAATGATCTAATCGGGTCTCTGTTTGCCCTACCCTAGAAGTTTAACAGTGCATTTTACTCGCCATTTCATGCGCTTTGAGATGCCGCTTAGCCCAATACGCTATTTGAAATAGGAGCGACGTAAATTAAACAAATGTGATAGAATTTCGCTGAATTCTTATATTAACCAAAATATAAAATGATCTAATCGGGTCTCTGATTGCCCTATCATAGATGTTTACTAGTGCATTTTTCTCGCCCTTCCACGCGCTTCATGATGCCGCCTAGCGCAGTACGCTATCTGAAATAGGAGCGACGTAAGTTGAACAAATGTGATAGAATTACGCTGAATTCTTATATTAACCGTAATATGAAATGATCTAATCGGGTCTCTGTTTGCCCTACCGTAGAAGTTTAATAGTGCATTTTGCTCGCCATTTCATGCGCTTTGGGATGCCGCTTAGCCCAATACGCTATCTGAAATATGAGCGACGTAAATTGAACGAATGTCATAGAATTTCGGAGAATTCTTATATTAACCAAAATATAAAATGATCTAATCGGGTCTCTGTTTGCCCTATCCTAGAAGTTTAATAGTGCATTTTACTCGCCATTTCATACGCTTTAAGATGCGCCTAGTCCAGTTCGCTATCTGAAATAGGAGCGACGTAAATTCAACAAATGTGATAGAATCTTGTTGAATTCTTAAATTAACCGTAATATAAAATGATGTAATCGGGTCTCTGTTTGCCCTACCCTAGAAGTTTAATAGTGCATTTTGCTCGCCATTTCATGTCCTTTGAGATGCCGCTTAGCGCAATACGCTATCTGAAATATGAGCGACGTAAATTGAGCAAACGTCATAGAATTACGCTGAATTCTTATATTAACCGTAATATAAAATGATCTGATCGTGTCTCTGTTCGTCCTACCCTAGAAGTTTAATAGTGCATTGTACTCGCCATTTCATGCGCTTTAAGAAGCCGCTGAGCCTAATACGCTATCTGAAATAGGAGCGACGTAAATTCAACAAATGTGATAGAATTTCGCTGAATTCTTATATTAACCTTAATGTAAAATGATCTGATCGTGTCTCTGTTCGTCCTACCCTAGAAGTTTAATAGTGCATTTCACTCGTCATTTCCTGCGCTTTGGGATGCCGCTTAGCTCAATACGCAATCTGAAATAGGAGCGACGTAAATTGAACAAATGTGATAGAATTTCGCTGAATTCATAAAATAACCATAATATAAAATGATCTAATCGGGTCTCTCTTTGCCCTACCCTAGAAGTTTAATAGTGCATTTTACTCGCCATTTCTTGCGCTTTGAGATGCCGCTTAGCCCAATACGCTATCTGAAATATGAGCGACGTAAATTGAACAAATGTGATAGAATTTCGCTGAATTCTTATATTAACCTTAATGTAAAATGATCTGATCGTGTCTCTGTTCGTCCTACCGTAGAAGTTTAATAGTGCATTTCACTCGTCATTTCCTGCGCTTTGGGATGCCGCTTAGCCGAATAAGCTATCTGAAATAGGAGCGACGTAAATTGAACAAATGTGATAGAATTTCGTTGAATTCTTATATTAACCGTAATATAAAATGATATAATCGGGTCTCTGTTTGCCTTACCCTAGAAATTTAATAGTGCATTTTACTCGCCAATTCATGCGCTTTGATATGCCGCCTAGCCCAGTACGCTATCTGAAATAGGAGCGACGTAAATTGAACAAATGTGATAGAATTTTGCTGAATTCTTAGATTAACCATAATATAAAATGATCTAATCGGGTCTCTGTTTGCCCTATCCTAGAAGTTTAATAGTGCATTTTACTCGCCATTTGATACGCTTTGAGATGCCGCTTAGCCCAGTGCGCTATCTGGAATAGGAGCGACGTAAATTGAACAAATGTGATAGAATTTCGCTGAATTCTTAAATTAACCATAATATGAAATGATCTAATCGGGTCTCTGTTTGCCCTACCCTAGGAGTTTAATAGTGCATTTTGCTCGCCATTTCATGCGCTTTGGGATGCCGCTTAGCCCAATACGCTATCTGAAATATGAGCGACGTAAATTGAACGAATGTCATAGAATTTCGGTGAATTCTTATATTAACCAAAATATGAAATGATCTAATCGGGTCTCTGATTGCCCTATCATAGAAGTTTAATAGAGCATTTTACGCGACATTCCACGCGCTTTAAGATGCCGCCTAGTCCAGTTCGCTATCTGAAATAGGAGCGACGTAAATTCAACAAATGTGATAGAATCTTGTTCAATTTTTAAATTAACCGTAATGTAAAATGATCTAATCGGGTCTCTGTTTGCCCTACCCTAGAAGTTTAATTGTGCATTTTGCTCGCCATTTCATGCCCTTTGAGATGCCGCTTAGCCCAATACGCTATCTGAAATATGAGCGACGTAAATTGAGCAAATGTCATAGAATTACGCTGAATTCTTATATTAATCGTAATATAAATTGATCTAATCGGGTCTCTGTTTGCCTTACCCTAGAAGTTTAATAGTGCATTGTACTCGTCATTTCATGCGCTTTGAGATGCCGCTTAGCCCAATACGCTATCTGAAATAGGAGCGATGTAAATTGTACAAATGTGATAGAATATCGCTGAATTCTTTTATTAACCATAATGTTAAATAATCTAATCGGGTCTCTGTTCGCCCTAGCGTAGAAGCTTAATAGTGCATTTTATTCGTCATTTCATGCGCTTTGAGATGCCGCTTAGCCCAATACGCTATCTGAAATAGGAGCGACGTAAATTGAACAAATGTGGTAGAATTTCGCTGAATTCTTATATTAACCAAAATATAAAATGATCTAATCGGGTCTCTGATTGCCCTATCATAGAAGTTTAAAAGTGCATTTTACTCGCCATTCCACGCGCTTTAAGATGCCGCCTAGCCCAGTACGCTATCTGAAATAGGAGCGACGTAAATTGAACAAATGTGATAGAATTTCGCTGAATTCTTATATTAACCATAATATAAAACGATCTAATCGGGTCTCTGATTGCCCTACCCTAGAAGTTTAATAGTGCATTTTACTCGCCATTTCGTGCGCTTTGAGATGCCGCTTAGCCCAATACGCTATCTGAAACGGGAGCGATGTAAATTGAACAAATGCGATAGAATTTCGCTGAATTCTTTTATTAACCATAATGTTAAATGATCTAATCGGGTCTCTGTTCGCCCTAGCGTAGAAGCTTAATAGTGCATTGTACTCGCCATTTCATGCGCTTTAAGAAGCCGCTGAGCCTAATACGCTATCTGAAATAGGAGCGACGTAAATTCAACAAATGTGATAGAATTTCGCTGAATTCTTATATTAACCTTAATGTAAAATGATCTAATCGGGTCTCTGATTGCCCTACCCTAGAAGTTTAATAGTGCATTTTACTCGCCATTTCGTGCGCTTTGAGATGCCGCTTAGCCCAATACGCTATCTGAAACGGGAGCGATGTAAATTGAACAAATGCGATAGAATTTCGCTGAATTCTTTTATTAACCATAATGTTAAATGATCTAATCGGGTCTCTGTTCGCCCTAGCGTAGAAGCTTAATAGTGCATTTTATTCGTCGTTTCATGCGCCTTGAGATGTCGCTTAGCCCAATACGCTATCTGAAATATCAGCGACGTAAATTGAACAAATGTGAGAGAATCTCGCTGAATTCTTATATTAATCTTAATGTAAAATGATCTAATCGGGTCTCTGTTCGCCCTACCCTAGAAGATTAATAGTGCATTTCACTCGTCATTTCATGCGCTTTGAGATGCCGCTTAGCCCAATAAGCTATCTGAAATAGAAGCGACGTAAATTGAACAAATGTGATAGAAGTTCCCTGAATACTTATATTAACCTTAATGTAAAATGATCTAATCGGGTCTCTGTTCGCCCTACCCTAGAAGTTTAATAGTGCATTTAACTCGCCATTTCATGTCCTTTGAGATGCCGCTTAGCGCAATACGCTATCTGAAATATGAGCGACGTAAATTGAGCAAACGTCATAGAATTACGCTGAATTCTTATATTAACCGTAATATAAAATGATCTGATCGTGTCTCTGTTCGTCCTACCCTAGAAGTTTAATAGTGCATTGTACTCGCCATTTCATGCGCTTTAAGAAGCCGCTGAGCCTAATACGCTATCTGAAATAGGAGCGACGTAAATTCAACAAATGTGATAGAATTTCGCTGAATTCTTATATTAACCTTAATGTAAAATGATCTGATCGTGACTCTGTTCGTCCTACCCTAGAAGTTTAATAGTGCATTTCACTCGTCATTTCCTGCGCTTTGGGATGCCGCTTAGCTCAATACGCAATCTGAAATAGGAGCGACGTAAATTGAACAAATGTGATAGAATTTCGCTGAATTCATAAAATAACCATAATATAAAATGATCTAATCGGGTCTCTCTTTGCCCTACCCTAGAAGTTTAATAGTGCATTTTACTCGCCATTTCTTGCGCTTTGAGATGCCGCTTAGCCCAATACGCTATCTGAAATATGAGCGACGTAAATTGAACAAATGTGATAGAATTTCGCTGAATTCTTATATTAACCTTAATGTAAAATGATCTGATCGTGTCTCTGTTCGTCCTACCCTAGAAGTTTAATAGTGCATTTCACTCGTCATTTCCTGCGCTTTGGGATGCCGCTTAGCCGAATAAGCTATCTGAAATAGGAGCGACGTAAATTGAACAAATGTGATAGAATTTCGTTGATTTCATATATTAACCAAAATATAAAATGATCTCTTCGGGTCTCTGATTGCCCTATCATAGAAGTTTAATAGTGCATTTGACTGGCCATTCCACGCGCATTAAGATGGCGCCTAGCCCAGTACGCTATCTGAAATAGGACCGACGTAAATTTAACAAATGTGATAGAATTTTGCTGAATTCTTAAATTAACCGTAATATAAAATGATCTAATCGGGTCTCTGTTTGCCTTACCCTAGAAGTTTAATAGTGCATTTTACTCGCCACTTCATGCGCTTTGAGATGCCGCTTAGCTCAATACGCTATCTGAAATAGGAGCGACGTAAATTGAACAAATGTGATAGAATTTCCCTGAAATCTTATATTAAACAGAATATAAAATGATCTAATCGGGTCTCTGATTGCCCTATCATTGACGTTTAGTAGTGCATTTTACTCGCCCTTCCACGCGCTTTAAGATGCCGCCTAGCCCAGTACGCTATCTGAAATAGGAGCGACGTAAGTTGAACAAATGTGATAGAATTACGCTGAATTCTTATATTAACCGTAATATAAAATGATATAATCGGGTCTCTGTTTGCCTTACCCTAGAAATTTAATAGTGCATTTTACTCGCCAATTCATGCGCTTTGATATGCCGCCTAGCCCAGTACGCTATCTGAAATAGGAGCGACGTAAATTGAACAAATGTGATAGAATTTTGCTGAATTCTTAGATTAACCATAATATAAAATGATCTAATCGGGTCTCTGTTTGCCCTATCCTAGAAGTTTAATAGTGCATTTTACTCGCCATTTGATACGCTTTGAGATGCCGCTTAGCCCAGTGCGCTATCTGGAATAGGAGCGACGTAAATTGAACAAATGTGATAGAATTTCGCTGAATTCTTAAATTAACCATAATATGAAATGATCTAATCGGGTCTCTGTTTGCCCTACCCTAGGAGTTTAATAGTGCATTTTGCTCGCCATTTCATGCGCTTTGGGATGCCGCTTAGCCCAATACGCTATCTGAAATATGAGCGACGTAAATTGAACGAATGTCATAGAATTTCGGTGAATTCTTATATTAACCAAAATATAAAATGATCTAATCGGGTCTCTGATTGCCCTATCATAGAAGTTTAATAGAGCATTTTACGCGACATTCCACGCGCTTTAAGATGCCGCCTAGTCCAGTTCGCTATCTGAAATAGGAGCGACGTAAATTCAACAAATGTGATAGAATCTTGTTGAATTTTTAAATTAACCGTAATGTAAAATGATCTAATCGGGTCTCTGTTTGCCCTACCCTAGAAGTTTAATTGTGCATTTTGCTCGCCATTTCATGCCCTTTGAGATGCCGCTTAGCCCAATACGCTATCTGAAATATGAGCGACGTAAATTGAGCAAATGTCATAGAATTACGCTGAATTCTTATATTAATCGTAATATAAATTGATCTAATCGGGTCTCTGTTTGCCTTACCCTAGAAGTTTAATAGTGCATTGTACTCGTCATTTCATGCGCTTTGAGATGCCGCTTAGCCCAATACGCTATCTGAAATAGGAGCGATGTAAATTGTACAAATGTGATAGAATATCGCTGAATTCTTTTATTAACCATAATGTTAAATAATCTAATCGGGTCTCTGTTCGCCCTAGCGTAGAAGCTTAATAGTGCATTTTATTCGTCATTTCATGCGCTTTGAGATGCCGCTTAGCCCAATACGCTATCTGAAATAGGAGCGACGTAAATTGAACAAATGTGGTAGAATTTCGCTGAATTCTTATATTAACCAAAATATAAAATGATCTAATCGGGTCTCTGATTGCCCTATCATAGAAGTTTAAAAGTGCATTTTACTCGCCATTCCACGCGCTTTAAGATGCCGCCTAGCCCAGTACACTATCTGAAATAGGAGCGACGTAAATTGAACAAATGTGATAGAATTTCGCTGAATTCTTATATTAACCATAATATAAAACGATCTAATCGGGTCTCTGATTGCCCTACCCTAGAAGTTTAATAGTGCATTTTACTCGCCATTTCGTGCGCTTTGAGATGCCGCTTAGCCCAATACGCTATCTGAAACGGGAGCGATGTAAATTGAACAAATGCGATAGAATTTCGCTGAATTCTTTTATTAACCATAATGTTAAATGATCTAATCGGGTCTCTGTTCGCCCTAGCGTAGAAGCTTAATAGTGCATTTTATTCGTCGTTTCATGCGCCTTGAGATGTCGCTTAGCCCAATACGCTATCTGAAATATCAGCGACGTAAATTGAACAAATGTGAGAGAATCTCGCTGAATTCTTATATTAATCTTAATGTAAAATGATCTAATCGGGTGTCTGTTCGCCCTACCCTAGACGATTAACAGTGCATTTCACTCGTCATTTCACGCGCTTTGAGATGCCGCTTAGCCCAATACGCTATCTGAAATAGGAGCGACGTAAATTGAACAAATGTGATAGAGTTTAGCTGAATTCTTGAATTAACCATAATATAAAATGATCTTATCGGGTGTCTGTTTGCCCTACCCTAGAAGTTTAATAGTGCATTTTACTCGCCATTTCTTGCGCTTTGAGATGCCGCTTAGCCCAATACGCTATCTGAAATATCAGCGACGTAAATTGAACAAATGTGAGAGAATCTCGCTGAATTCTTATATTAACCTTAATGTAAAATGATCTAATCGGGTCTCTGTTCGCCCTACCCTAGAAGATTAATAGTGCATTTCACTCGTCATTTCATGCGCTTTGAGATGCCGCTTAGCCCAATAAGCTATCTGAAATAGAAGCGACGTAAATTGAACAAATGTGATAGAAGTTCCCTGAATACTTATATTAACCTTAATGTAAAATGATCTAATCGGGTCTCTGTTCGCCCTACCCTAGAAGTTTAATAGTGCATTTTACTCGCCATTTCATGCGCTTTGAGATTCCGCTTAGCGCAATACGCTATCTGAAATATGAGCGACGTAAATTGAGCAAACGTCATAGAATTACGCTGAATTCTTATATTAACCGTAATATAAAATGATCTGATCGTGTCTCTGTTCGTCCTACCCTAGAAGTTTAATAGTGCATTGTACTCGCCATTTCATGCGCTTTAAGAAGCCGCTGAGCCTAATACGCTATCTGAAATAGGAGCGACGTAAATTCAACAAATGTGATAGAATTTCGCTGAATTCTTATATTAACCTTAATGTAAAATGATCTGATCGTGACTCTGTTCGTCCTACCCTAGAAGTTTAATAGTGCATTTCACTCGTCATTTCCTGCGCTTTGGGATGCCGCTTAGCTCAATACGCAATCTGAAATAGGAGCGACGTAAATTGAACAAATGTGATAGAATTTCGCTGAATTCATAAAATAACCATAATATAAAATGATCTAATCGGGTCTCTCTTTGCCCTACCCTAGAAGTTTAATAGTGCATTTTACTCGCCATTTCTTGCGCTTTGAGATGCCGCTTAGCCCAATACGCTATCTGAAATATGAGCGACGTAAATTGAACAAATGTGATAGAATTTCGCTGAATTCTTATATTAACCTTAATGTAAAATGATCTGATCGTGTCTCTGTTCGTCCTACCCTAGAAGTTTAATAGTGCATTTCACTCGTCATTTCCTGCGCTTTGGGATGCCGCTTAGCCGAATAAGCTATCTGAAATAGGAGCGACGTAAATTGAACAAATGTGATAGAATTTCGTTGATTTCATATATTAACCAAAATATAAAATGATCTCTTCGGGTCTCTGATTGCCCTATCATAGAAGTTTAATAGTGCATTTGACTGGCCATTCCACGCGCATTAAGATGGCGCCTAGCCCAGTACGCTATCTGAAATAGGACCGACGTAAATTTAACAAATGTGATAGAATCTTGTTCAATTTTTAAATTAACCGTAATGTAAAATGATCTAATCGGGTCTCTGTTTGCCCTACCCTAGAAGTTTAATAGTGCATTTTACTCGCCATTCCACGCGCTTTAAGATGCCGCCTAGCCCAGTATGCTATCTGAAATAGGAGCGACGTAAGTTGAACAAATGTGATAGAATTACGCTGAATTCTTATATTAACCGTAATATAAAATGATCTAATCGGGTCTCTGTTTGCCTTATCCTAGAAGTTTAATAGTGCATTTCACTCGTCATTTCATGCGCTTTGAGATGCCTCTTAGCCCAATACGCTATCTGAAATAGGAGCGACGTAAATTGAACAAATGTGATAGAATTTCGCTGAATTCTTATATTAACCAAAATATAAAATGATCTAATCGGCTCTCTGATTGCCCTATCATAGAAGTTTAGTAGTGCATTTTACTCGCCCTTCCACGCGCTTTAAGATGCCGCCCAGCCCAGTACGCTATCTGAAATAGGAGCTACGTAAGTTGAACAAATGTGACAGAATTACGCTGCATTCTTATATTAACCGTTATATAAAATGATCTAATCGGGTCTCTGTTTGCCCTACCCTAGAAGTTTAACAGTGCATTTTAATCGCCATTTCATGCGCTTTGAGATGCCGCTTAGCCCAGTACGCTATCTGAAATAGGAGCGACATAAATTGGACAAATGTGATAGAGTTTCGATGAATTCTTAAATTAACCATAATATAAAAAGCCCTTATCGGGTCTGTGTTTGCCCTACCCTAGAAGTTTAATATTGCATTTTACTCGCCATTTCTTGCGCTTTGAGATGCCGCTCAGCCCAATGAGCTATCTGAAATAGGAGCGACGTAAATTGAACAAATGTGATAGAATTTTTCTGAATTCTTAAATAAACCATAATATGAAATGATCTAATCGGGTCTCTGTTTGCCCTACCCTAGAAGTTTAACAGTGCATTTTAATCGCCATTTCATGCACTTTGAGATGCCGCTTAGCCCAATACGCTACCTGAAATAGGAGCGACGTAAATTGAACAAACGTGATAGAATTTCCCTGAATTCTTATATTAACCTTAATGTAAAATGATCTCATCGGTTCTCTGTTCGCCCTACCCTAGAAGTTCAATAGTGCATTTTACTCGTCATTTCATGCGCTTTGAGATGCCGCTTAGCCCAATACGCTATCTGAAATAGGAGCGACGGAAATTGAACAAATGTGATAGAATTTCCCTGAAATCTTATATTAAACAAAACATAAAATGATCTAAACGGGACTCTGATTGCCCTACCATAGAAGTTTAGTAGTGCATTTTACTCGCCCTTCCACGCGCTTTAAGATGCCGCTTAGCCCAGTACACTATCTGAAATAGGAGCGACGTATGTTGACAAATGTGATAGAATTACGCTGAATTCTTATATTAACCGTAATACAAAATGATATAATCGGGTCTCTGTTTGCATTACCCTAGAAGTTTAATAGTGCATTTTACTCGCCATTTCATGCGCTTTGAGATGCCGCTTAGCCCAATACGCTATCTGAAATGGGAGCAACGTAAATTTAACAAATGTGATAGAATTTCTCTGAATTCTTATATTAACCAAAATATAAAATGATCTAATCGGGTCTCTGATTGCCCTATCATAGAAGATTAACAGTGCATTTTACTCGCCATTCCTCGCGTTTTAAGATGCCGCCTAGCCCAGTACGCTAGCTGAAATAGGAACGACGTAAATTGAAAGAATGTGATAGAATTTTGCTGAATTCTTAAATTAACCATAATATAAATTGATCTAACTGGGTCTCTGTTTGCCCTACCCTAGAAGTTTAATTGTGCATTTTACTCGCCATTTCATGCGCTTTGAGATGCCGCGTAGCCCAATACGCTATCTGAAATAGGAGCGACGTAAACTGAACAAATGTGAAACAATTTCCCTGAATACTTATATTAACCTTAATGTAAAATGATCTAATCGGTTCTTTGTTCGCCCTACCCTAGAAGTTTAATAGTGCAGTTTACTCGCCATTTCTTGCGCTTTGGGATACCGCTTAGCCCAATACGCTATCTGAAATATCAGCGACGTAAATTGAACAAATGTGATAGAGTTACGCTGAATTCTTATATTAACCGTAATATAAAATGATCTAATCGGCTCTCTGATTGCCCTACCCTAGAAGTTTAACAGCGCATGTTACTCGCCATTTCATGCGGTTTGAGATGCCGCTTAGCCCAATACGCTATCTGAAATAGGAGCGACGTAAATTGAACAAATGTGATAGAATTTCCCTGAATACTTATATTAACCTTAATGTAAAATGATCTAATCGGGTCTCCGTTCGCCCTACCCTAGAAGTGTAATAGTGCATTTGACTCGCCATTTCATGCGCTTTGAGATGCCGCTTAGCCCAATACGCTATCTGAAATAGGAGCGACGTAAATAGAACAATTGTGATAGGATCTCGCTGAATTCTTATATTAACCAAAATATAAAATGATGTAATCGGGTCTCTGATTGCCCTATCATAGAAGTTTAATAGTGCATTTTACTCGCCAATCCACGCGCTTTAAGATGCCGCCTAGCCCAGTACGCTATCTGAAATAGGAGCGACGTAAGTTGAACAAATGTGATAGAATTACGCTGAATTCTTATATTAACGGTAATATAAAATGATCTAATCGGGTCTCTGTTTGCCTTATCCTAGAAGTTTAATAGTGCATTTTACTCGCCATTTCGTGCGCATTGAGATGCCGCTTAGCCCAATACGCTATCTGAAATATCAGCGACGTAAATTGAACAAATGTGATAGAATTACGCTGAATTCTTATATTAACCGTAATATAAAATGATCTAATCGGGTCTCTGTTTGCCTTATCCTAGAAGTTTAATAGTGCATTTCACTCCTCATTTCATGCGCTTTGAGATGCCTCTTAGCCCAATAAGCTATCTGAAATAGGAGCGACGTAAATTGAACAAATGTGATAGAATTTCGCTGAATTCTTATATTAACCAAAATTTAAAATGATCTAATCGGGACTCTGATTGCCCTATCATAGAAGTTTAGTAGTGCATTTTACTCGCCCTTCCACGCGCTTTAAGATGCCGCCTATCCCAGTACGCTATCTGAAATAGGAGCGACGTAAGTTGAACAAATGTGATAGAATTACGCTCAATTATTATATTAACCGTAATATAAAATTATCTAATCGGGTCTCTGTTTGCCCTACCCTAGAAGTTTAATAGGGCACTTTGCTCGCCATTTCATGCGCTTTGAGATGGCGCTTAGCCCAATACGCTATCTGAAATAGGAGCGACGTAAATTGAACAAATGTGATAGAATTACGCTGAATTCTTATATTAACCGTAATATAAAATGATCTAATCGGCTCTCTGATTGCCCTACCCTAGAAGTTTAACAGTGCATTTTACTCGCCATTTCATGCGGTTTGAGATGCCGCTTAGCCCAATACGCTATCTGAAATAGGAGCGACGTAAATTGAACAAACGTGATAGAATTACGCTGAATTCTTATATTAACCGTAATATAAAATTATCTAATCGGGTCTCTGTTTGCCCTACCCTAGAAGTTTAATAGGGCACTTTGCTCGCCATTTCATGCGCTTTGAGATGCCGCTTAGCCCACTAAGCTATCTGAAATAGGAGCGACGTAAATTGAACAAATGTGATAGAATTTCGCTGAATTCTTATAATAACCAAAATATAAAGTGATCTAATCGGGTCTCTGATTGCCCTATCATAGAAGTTTAACTGTGCATTTTACTCGCCATTCCTCGCGTTTTATGATGCCGCCTAGCCCGGTACGCTAGCTGAAATAGGAACGACGTAAATTGAAAAAATGTGATAGAATTACGCTGAATTTTTAAATTAACGATAATATAAAATGATCTAATCGGGTCTCTGGTTGCCCTACCCTAGAAGTTTAATAGTGCATTTTACTCGGCATTTCTTGCGCTTTGTGATGCCGCTTAGCCCAATACGCCATCTGAAATAGGAGCGACGTAAATTGAACAAATGTGATAGAATTTCCCTGAAATCTTATATTAAACAAAATATAAAATGATCTAAACGGGACTCTGATTGCCCTATCATAGAAGTTTAGTTGTGCATTTTACTCGCCATTCCACGCGCTTTAAGATGCCGCCTAGCCCAGTACGCTATCTGAAATAGGAGCGACGTAAGTTGAACAAATGTGATAGAATTGCGCTGAATTCTTATATTGACCGTAATATAAAATGATCTAATCGGGTCTCTGTTTGCCTTATCCTAGAAGTTTTATAGTGCATTTTACTCGCTATTTCATGCGCATTGAGTTGCCGCTTAGCCCAATACGCTATCTGAAATAGGGGCGACGTAAATTGAACAAATATGATAGAGTTTCGCTGAATTCTTAAATTAACCATAATATAAAATGATCTTATCGGGTCTCTGTTTGCCCTACCCTAGAAGTTTAATAGTGCATTTTGCTCGCCATTTCTTGCGCTTTGAGATGCCGCTTAGCCCAATACGCTATCTGAAATATCAGCGACGTAAATTGAACAAATGTGATAGAATTACGCTGAATTCTTATATTAACCGTAATATAAAATGATCTAATCGGCTCTCTGATTGCCCTACCCTAGAAGTTTAACAGTGCATTTTACTCGCCATTTCATGCGGTTTGAGATGCCGCTTAGCCCAATACGCTATCTGAAATAGGAGCGACGTAAATTGAACAAACGTGATAGAATTTCCCTGAATTCTTATATTAACCTTAATGTAAAATGATCTAATCGGTTCTCTGTTCGCCCTACCCTAGAAGTGTAATAGTGCCTTTCACTCGTCATTTCATGCGCTTTGAGATGCCGCTTAGCCCAATACGCTATCTGAAATAGGAGCGACGTAAATTGAACAATTGTGATAGAATTTCGCTGACTTCTTATATTAACCAAAATATAAAATGATCTAGTCGGGTCTCTGATTGCCCTATCATAGAAGTTTAATAGTGCATTTTGATCGCCATTCCACGCGCTTTAAGATGCCGCCTAGCACAGTACGCTATCTGAAATTGGAGCGACGTAAATTGAACAAATGTGACAGAATTTTGCAGACATCTTAAATTAACCATAATATAAAATGATCTAATCTGGTCTCTGTTTGCCCTACCCTACAAGTTTAGCAGTGCATTTTACTCGCCATTTCATGCGCTTTGAGATGCCGCTTAGCCCAATACGCTATCTGAAATAGGAGCGACGTAAATTGAACAATTGTGATAGAATTTCGCTGAATTCTTATATTAACCAAAATATAAAATGATCTAATCGGGACTCTGATTGTCCTATCATAGAAGTTTAGTAGTGCATTTTACTCGCCCTTCCACGCGCTTTAAGATGCCGCCTATCCCAGTACGCTATCTGAAATAGGAGCGACGAAAGTTGAACAAATGTGATAGAATTACGCTGAATTCTTATATTGACCGTAATATAAAATGATCTAATCGGGTCTCTGTTTGCCTTATCCTAGAAGTTTAATAGTGCATTTTACTCGCCATTTCGTGCGCATTGAGATGCCGCTTAGCCCAGTACGCTATCTGAAATAAGAGCGACGTAAATTGAACAAATGTGATAGAATTTCCCTGAATTCTTATATTAAACAAAATATAAAATGATCTAATCGGGTCTCTGATTGCCCTACCCTAGAAGTTTAATAGCGAAATATATTCGCCATTTCATGCGCTTTGAGATGCCGCTTAGCCCAATACGCTATCTGAAATAGGATCGATGTAAATTAAACAAATGTGATAGAATTTCGCTGAATTCTTTTATTAACCATAATGCAAATTGATCTAATCGGGTCTCAGTTCACCCTAGCCTAGAAGTTTAATAGTACATTTTAGTCGCCATTTCATGCGCTCTGAGATGCCGCTTAGCCCAATACGCTATCTGAAATAGGAGCGACGTAAATTGAACAAATGTGACAGAATTTCGCTGAATTCTTATATTAACCATAATGTAAAATGATCTAATCGGGCCTCTGTTCGCCCTACCCTAGAAGTTTAATAGTGCATTTCACTCGTCATTTCATGCGATTTGAGGTGCGGCTTAGCCCAATACGCTATCTGAAATAGGAGCGTCGTAACTTGAACAAATGTGATAGAATTTCGCTGAATTCTTATATTAACCAAAATATAAAATGATCTAATCGGGTCTCTGATTGCCCTATCATAGAAGTTTAATAGTGCATTTTATTCGCCATTCCACGCGCTTTAAGATGCCGCCTAGCCCAGTAGGCTATCTGAAATAGGAGCGACGTAAATTGAACAAATGTGATAGAAATACGCTGAATTCTTATATTAACCGTGATATAAAATGATCTAATCGGGACTCTGTTTGCCTTACCCTAGAAGTTTAATAGTGCATTTCACTCGCCATTTCATGCGCCTTGAGATGCCGCATAGCCCAATACGCTATCTGAAATAGGAGCGACGTAAATTGCACAAATGTGATAGAATTTCGCTGAATACTTATATTAACCAAAATATAAAATGATCTAATCGGGTCTCTGATTGCCCTATCATAGAAGCTTAATAGTGCATTTTATTCGCCATTCCACGCGCTTTAAGATGCCGCCTAGCCCAGTAGGCTATCTGAAATAGGAGCGACGTAAATTGAACAAATGTGATAGAAATACGCTGAATTCTTATATTAACCGTGATATAAAATGATCTAATCGGGACTCTGTTTGCCTTACCCTAGAAGTTTAATAGTGCATTTCACTCGCCATTTAATGCGCCTTGAGATGCCGCATAGCCCAATACGCTATCTGAAATAGGAGCGACGAAAATTGAACAAATGTGGAAGAATTTCGCTGAATACTTATATTAACCAAAATATAAAATGATCAAATCGGCTCTCTGTTCGCCCTACCCTACAAATTCAATAGTGCATTCCACTCGTCACTTCTTGCGCTTTGCGATGCCGCTTAGCCCAATACGCTATCTGAAGTAGGAGCGACGTAAATTGAACAAATGCGATAGAATTTCGCTGAATTCTTATATTAACCGTAATATAAAATGATCTAATCGGGTCTCTGTTCGCCCTACCCTAGAAGTTTAAGAGTGCATTTCTCTCGTCATTTCTTGCGCTTTGAGATGCCGCTTAGCCCAATACGCTATCTGAAATAGGAGCGACGTAAATTGAACAAATGTGATAGAATTTCGCTGAATTCTTATATTAACCGCAATATAAAATGATCTATTCGGGTCTCTGTTTGCCTTACACTAGAAGTTTGATAGTGCATTTTACTCACCATTCCATGCGCTTTGAGATGCCGCTTAGCCCAATACGCTATCTGAAATAGGAGCGACGTAAATTGACAAATGTGATAAAATTGCGCTGCATTCTTAAATTATGCATAATATAAAATGATCTAATCGGGTCTCTGTTTGCCCTACCCTAGAAGTTTAATAGTGCATTCTACTCACCATTTCATGCGCTTTGAGATGCCGCTTAGCCCAGTACGCTATCTGAAATAGGAGCGACGTAAATTGAACAAATGTGATAGAATTTCGGTACATTCTTATATTAACCAAAATTTAAAATGATCTAATCGGGTCTCTGATTGCCCTATCGTAGTAGTTTAGTAGTCCATTTTACTCGCCCTTCCACCCGCTTTAAGATGCCGCGCAGCCCAGTACGCTATTTGAAATAGGAGCGACGTAAGTTGAACAAATGTGATAGAACTACGCTGAACTCTTATATTAACCTTAATGTAAAATGATCTAATCGGGTCTTTGTTCGCCCTACCCTAGAACTTTAATAGTGCATTTCACTCGTCATTTCATGTGCTTTAAGATACCGCCTAGCGCAGTACGCTATCTGAAATAGGAGCGACGTAAATTGAACAAATGTGATAGAATTTCGCTGAATTCTTATATTAACCGCAATATAAAATGATCTCTTCGGGTCTCTGTTTGCCCTACCCTAGAAGTTTAATAGTGCATTCTACTCACCATTTCATGCGCTTTGAGATGCCGCTTAGCCCAGTACGCTATCTGAAATAGGAGCGACGTAAGTTGAACAAATGTGATAGAATATTCCTGAATTCTTATATTAACCTTAATGTAAAATGATCTAATCGGGTCTCTGTTCGCCCTACCCTAGAAGTTTAATAGTGCATTTCACTCGCCATTTCATGTGCTTTAAGATACCGCCTAGCGCAGTACGCTATCTGAAATAGGATCGACGTAAATTGAACAAATGTGATAGAATTTCCCTGAAATCTTATATTAAACAAAATATAGAATGATCTAATCGGGTCTCTGATTGCCCTATCATAGAAGTTTAATAGTGCATTTCACTCGTCATTTCATGCGCTTTGAGATGCCGCTTAGCCCTATACGCTATCTGAAATAGGAGCGGCGTAAATTGAACAAATGTGATAGAACTTCGCTGAATTCTTAAATTAACCATAATATAAAATGATTTTATCGGGTCTCTGTTTGCCCTACCCTAGAAGTTTAATAGTGCATTTTACTCACCATTTCTTGCGCTTTGAGATGCCGCTTAGCCCAATACGCTATCTGAAATATCAGCGACGTAAATTGAACAATTATGATAGAGTTTCGCTGAATTCTTATATTAACCGTAATATAAAATGATCTAATCGGGTCTCTGTTCGCCCTACCCTAGAAGATTACTAGCGCATTGCACTCGCCATTTCATGCGCTTTGAGATGCCGCTTAGCCCAATAAGCTATCTGAAATAGGAGCGACGTAAATTGAACAAATGTGATACAATTTTTCTGAATTCTTGAATAAACCATAATATGAAATGACCTAATCGGGTCTCTGTTTGCCCTACCCTAGAAGTTTAACAGTGCATTTTACTCGCCATTTCATGCGCTTTGATATGCCGCTTAGCCCAATACGCGATCTGAAGTAGGAGCGACGTAAATTGAACAAACGTGATAGAATTTCCCTGAATTCTTATATTAATCTTAATGTAAAATGATCTAACCGGGTCTCTGTTTGCCTTATCATAGAAGTTTAATAGTGCATTTCACTCGTCATTTCATGCCCTTTGAGATGCCTCTTAGCCCAATAAGCTATCTGAAATAGGAGCGACGTAAATTGAACAGATGTGATAGAATTTTTCTGAATTCTTAAATAAACCATAATATGAAATGATCTAATCGGGTCTCTGTTTGCCCTACCCTAGAAGTTTAACAGTGCATATTACTCGCCATTTCATGCACTTTGAGATGCCGCTTAGCCCAATACGCTATCTGAAATAGGAGCGACGTAAACTGAACAAATGTGAAACAATTTCCCTGAATACTTATATTAACCTTAATGTAAAATGATCTAATCGGTTCTTTGTTCGCCCTACCCTAGAAGTTTAATAGTGCAGTTTACTCGCCATTTCTTGCGCTTTGGGATACCGCTTAGCCCAATACGCTATCTGAAATATCAGCGACGTAAATTGAACAAATGTGATAGAGTTACGCTGAATTCTTATATTAACCGTAATATAAAATGATCAAATCGGCTCTCTGATTGCCCTACCCTAGAAGTTTAACAGCGCATGTTACTCGCCATTTCATGCGGTTTGAGATGCCGCTTAGCCCAATACGCTATCTGAAATAGGAGCGACGTAAATTGAACAAATGTGATAGAATTTCCCTGAATACTTATATTAACCTTAATGTAAAATGATCTAATCGGGTCTCCGTTCGCCCTACCCTAGAAGTGTAATAGTGCATTTGACTCGCCATTTCATGCGCTTTGAGATGCCGCTTAGCCCAATACGCTATCTGAAATAGGAGCGACGTAAATAGAACAATTGTGATAGGATCTCGCTGAATTCTTATATTAACCAAAATATAAAATGATGTAATCGGGTCTCTGATTGCCCTATCATAGAAGTTTAATAGTGCATTTTACTCGCCAATCCACGCGCTTTAAGATGCCGCCTAGCCCAGTACGCTATCTGAAATAGGAGCGACGTAAGTTGAACAAATGTGATAGAATTACGCTGAATTCTTATATTAACGGTAATATAAAATGATCTAATCGGGTCTCTGTTTGCCTTATCCTAGAAGTTTAATAGTGCATTTTACTCGCCATTTCGTGCGCATTGAGATGCCGCTTAGCCCAATACGCTATCTGAAATATCAGCGACGTAAATTGAACAAATGTGATAGAATTACGCTGAATTCTTATATTAACCGTAATATAAAATGATCTAATCGGGTCTCTGTTTGCCTTATCCTAGAAGTTTAATAGTGCATTTCACTCCTCATTTCATGCGCTTTGAGATGCCTCTTAGCCCAATAAGCTATCTGAAATAGGAGCGACGTAAACTGAACAAATGTGATAGAATTTCGCTGAATTCTTATATTAACCAAAATTTAAAATGATCTAATCGGGACTCTGATTGCCCTATCATAGAAGTTTAGTAGTGCATTTTACTCGCCCTTCCACGCGCTTTAAGATGCCGCCTATCCCAGTACGCTATCTGAAATAGGAGCGACGTAAGTTGAACAAATGTGATAGAATTACGCTCAATTATTATATTAACCGTAATATAAAATTATCTAATCGGGTCTCTGTTTGCCCTACCCTAGAAGTTTAATAGGGCACTTTGCTCGCCATTTCATGCGCTTTGAGATGGCGCTTAGCCCAATACGCTATCTGAAATAGGAGCGACGTAAATTGAACAAATGTGATAGAATTTCCCTGAATTCTTATATACACCTTAATGTAAAATGATCTAATCGGGTCTTTGTTCGCCCTGCCCTAGAAGTTTAATAGTGCATTTCACTCGTCATTTCATGCGCTTTGAGATGCCGCTTAGCCCACTAAGCTATCTGAAATAGGAGCGACGTAAATTGAACAAATGTGATAGAATTTCGCTGAATTCTTATAATAACCAAAATATAAAGTGATCTAATCGGGTCTCTGATTGCCCTATCATAGAAGTTTAACTGTGCATTTTACTCGCCATTCCTCGCGTTTTATGATGCCGCCTAGCCCGGTACGCTAGCTGAAATAGGAACGACGTAAATTGAAAAAATGTGATAGAATTACGCTGAATTTTTAAATTAACGATAATATAAAATGATCTAATCGGGTCTCTGGTTGCCCTACCCTAGAAGTTTAATAGTGCATTTTACTCGGCATTTCTTGCGCTTTGTGATGCCGCTTAGCCCAATACGCCATCTGAAATAGGAGCGACGTAAATTGAACAAATGTGATAGAATTTCCCTGAAATCTTATATTAAACAAAATATAAAATGATCTAATCGGGACTCTGATTGTCCTATCATAGAAGTTTAGTAGTGCATTTTACTCGCCCTTCCACGCGCTTTAAGATGCCGCCTATCCCAGTACGCTATCTGAAATAGGAGCGACGTAAGTTGAACAAATGTGATAGAATTACGCTGAATTCTTATATTGACCGTAATATAAAATGATCTAATCGGGTCTCTGTTTGCCTTATCCTAGAAGTTTAATAGTGCATTTTACTCGCCATTTCGTGCGCATTGAGATGCCGCTTAGCCCAATACGCTATCTGAAATAGGAGCGACGTAAATTGAACAAATGTGATAGAATTTCGCTGAATTCTTATATTAACCAAAATATAAAATGATCTAATCGGGTCTCTGATTGCCCTGTCATAGAAGTTTAATAGTGCATTTTCCTCGCCATTCCACGCGCTTTCAGATGCCGCTTAGCCCAATACGCTATCTGAAATAGGAGCGACCTAAATTGAACAAATGTGATAGAATTTCGCTGAATTCTTATATTAACCAAAATATAAAATGATCTAATCGGGTGCCTGATTGCCCTATCATAGAAGTTTAATAGTGCAGTTTACTTGCCATTCCACGCGCTTTAAGATGCCGTCTAGCCCAGTACGCTATCTGAAATTGGAGCGACGTAAATTGAACATATGTGATAGAATTTTGCTGAATTCATAAATTAACCATAATATAAAATGATCTAATCGGGTCTCTGTTTGCTCAACCCTAGAAGTTTAATAGTGCATTTTACTCGCCCTTTCATGAGCTTTGAGATGCCGCTAACCCCAATACGCTATCAGAAATAGGACCGACGTAAATTGAACAAATATGATAGAATTTCGCTGAATTCATGAAATAACCATAATATAAAATGTTCTAATCGTGTCTCTGTTCGCCCTACCCTAGAAGTTTAATAGTGCATTTCACTCGGCATTTCATGCGCTTTGAGATGCCGCTTAGCCCAATACGCTATCTGAAATAGTAGTGACGTAAATTGAACAAATGTGATAGAACTTCGCTGAATTCTTAAATTAACCATAATATAAAATGATCTAATCGGGTCAACTCTTTGCCTTACCCTAGAAGTTTAATAGTGCATTTTACACGCCATTTCATGCGCTTTGAGATGCCGCTTAGCCCAATACGCCAACTGAAATAGGTGCGACGAAAATTGAACATATGTGATAGAATTTCCCTGAAATCTTATATTAAACAAAATATAGAATGATCTAATCGGGTCTCTGATTGCCCTATCATAGAAGTTTAATAGTGCATTTCACTCGTCATTTCATGCGCTTTGAGATGCCGCTTAGCCCTATACGCTATCTGAAATAGGAGCGGCGTAAATTGAACAAATGTGATAGAATTTCCCTGAAGTCTTAAATTATACATAATATAAAATGATCTAACCGGGTCTTCCTTTGCCGTACCCTAGATGTTTAATAGTGCATTTTACTCGCCATTTCATGCGCTTTGAGATGCCGCTTAGACCAATACGCTATCTGAAATAGGAGCGACGTAAATTGAACAAATGTGATAGAATTTCGCTGAATTCTTATGCTAACCAAAATATAAAATGATGTAATCGGGTCTCTGATTGTCCTACCCTAGAAGTTTAATAGTGAATTACATTCGCCATTCCACGCGCTTTAAGATGCCGCCTGGCCCAGTAGGCTATCTGAAATAGGAGCGACGTAAATTGAACAAATGTGATAGAATTACGCTGAATGCTTATATTAACCGTAATATAAAATGATCTAATCGGGTCAACTCTTTGCCTTACCCTAGAAGTTTAATAGTGCATTTTACACGCCATTTCATGCGCTTTGAGATGCCGCTTAGCCCAATACGCCAACTGAAATAGGTGCGACGAAAATTGAACAAATGTGATAGAATTTCCCTGAAATCTTATATTAAACAAAATATAGAATGATCTAATCGGGTCTCTGATTGCCCTATCATAGAAGTTTAATAGTGCATTTCACTCGTCATTTCATGCGCTTTGAGATGCCGCTTAGCCCAATACGCTATCTGAAATAGGAGCGACGTAAATTGAACAAATGTGATAGAATTTCCCTGAATTCTTATATTAAACAAAATATAAAATGATCTAATCGGGTCTCTGATTGCCCTATCATAGAAGTTTAATAGTGCATTTTACTCGCCATTCCACGCGCTTTAAGATGCCTCCTAGCCTAGTACGCTATCTGAAATAGAAGCGACGTAAATTGAACAAATGTGATAGAATTTTGCTGAATTCTTGAATTAACCATAATATAAAATTATCTAATAGGGTCTGTGTTAGCCCTACCCTAGAAGTTTAATAGTGCATTTGACTCGCCATTTCATGCGCTTTGAGATGCCGCATACCCCAATACGCTATCTGAAATAGGAGCGACGTAAATTGAACAAATGTGATAGAATTTCGCTGAATTCGTATATTAACCAAAATATAAAATGATCTAATCGGGTCTCTGATTGCCCTGTCATAGAAGTTTAATAGTGCATTTTCCTCGCCATTCCACGCGCTTTCAGATGCCGCTTAGCCCAATACGCTATCTGAAATAGGAGCGACGTAAATTGAACAAATGTGATAGAATTTCGCTGAATGCTTAAATTAACCATAATATAAAATGATCTAATCGGGTCTCTGTTTGACCTACCGTAGAAGTTTAATAGTGCATTTTACTCGGCATTTCTTGCGCTGTGAGATGCCGCTTAGCCCAGTACGCTATCTGAAATAAGAGCGACGTAAATTGAACAAATGTGATAGAATTTCCCTGAATTCTTATATTAAACAAAATATAAAATGATCTAATCGGGTCTCTGATTGCCCTACCCTAGAAGTTTAATAGCGAAATATATTCGCCATTTCATGCGCTTTGAGATGCCGCTTAGCCCAATACGCTATCTGAAATAGGATCGATGTAAATTAAACAAATGTGATAGAATTTCGCTGAATTCTTTTATTAACCATAATGCAAAATGATCTAATCGGGTCTCAGTTCACCCTAGCCTAGAAGTTTAATAGTACATTTTAGTCGCCATTTCATGCGCTCTGAGATGCCGCTTAGCCCAATACGCTATCTGAAATAGGAGCGACGTAAATTGAACAAATGTGACAGAATTTCGCTGAATTCTTATATTAACCATAATGTAAAATGATCTAATCGGGCCTCTGTTCGCCCTACCCTAGAAGTTTAATAGTGCATTTCACTCGTCATTTCATGCGATTTGAGGTGCGGCTTAGCCCAATACGCTATCTGAAATAGGAGCGTCGTAACTTGAACAAATGTGATAGAATTTCGCTGAATTCTTATATTAACCAAAATATAAAATGATCTAATCGGGTCTCTGATTGCCCTATCATAGAAGTTTAATAGTGCATTTTACTTGCCCTTCCACGCGCTTTAAGATGCCGCCTAGCCCAGTAGCCTATCTGAAATAGGAGCGACGTAAATTGAACAAATGTGATAGAAATACGCTGAATTCTTATATTAACCGTGATATAAAATGATCTAATCGGGACTCTGTTTGCCTTACCCTAGAAGTTTAATAGTGCATTTCACTCGCCATTTCATGCGCCTTGAGATGCCGCATAGCCCAATACGCTATCTGAAATAGGAGCGACGAAAATTGAACAAATGTGGAAGAATTTCGCTGAATACTTATATTAACCAAAATATAAAATGATCAAATCGGCTCTCTGTTCGCCCTACCCTACAAATTCAATAGTGCATTCCACTCGTCACTTCTTGCGCTTTGCGATGCCGCTTAGCCCAATACGCTATCTGAAGTAGGAGCGACGTAAATTGAACAAATGCGATAGAATTTCGCTGAATTCTTATATTAACCGTAATATAAAATGATCTAATCGGGTCTCTGTTCGCCCTACCCTAGAAGTTTAAGAGTGCATTTCTCTCGTCATTTCTTGCGCTTTGAGATGCCGCTTAGCCCAATACGCTATCTGAAATAGGAGCGACGTAAATTGAACAAATGTGATAGAATTTCGCTGAATTCTTATATTAACCGCAATATAAAATGATCTATTCGGGTCTCTGTTTGCCTTCCACTAGAAGTTTGATAGTGCATTTTACTCACCATTCCATGCGCTTTGAGATGCCGCTTAGCCCAATACGCTATCTGAAATAGGAGCGACGTAAATTGACAAATGTGATAAAATTGCGCTGCATTCTTAAATTATGCATAATATAAAATGATCTAATCGGGTCTCTGTTTGCCCTACCCTAGAAGTTTAATAGTGCATTCTACTCACCATTTCATGCGCTTTGAGATGCCGCTTAGCCCAGTACGCTATCTGAAATAGGAGCGACGTAAGTTGAACAAATGTGATAGAATATTCCTGAATTCTTATATTAACCTTAATGTAAAATGATCTAATCGGGTCTCTGTTCGCCCTACCCTAGAAGTTTAATAGTGCATTTCACTCGCCATTTCATGTGCTTTAAGATACCGCCTAGCGCAGTACGCTATCTGAAATAGGATCGACGTAAATTGAACAAATGTGATAGAATTTCCCTGAAATCTTATATTAAACAAAATATAGAATGATCTAATCGGGTCTCTGATTGCCCTATCATAGAAGTTTAATAGTGCATTTCACTCGTCATTTCATGCGCTTTGAGATGCCGCTTAGCCCTATACGCTATCTGAAATAGGAGCGGCGTAAATTGAACAAATGTGATAGAACTTCGCTGAATTCTTAAATTAACCATAATATAAAATGATTTTATCGGGTCTCTGTTTGCCCTACCCTAGAAGTTTAATAGTGCATTTTACTCACCATTTCTTGCGCTTTGAGATGCCGCTTAGCCCAATACGCTATCTGAAATATCAGCGACGTAAATTGAACAATTATGATAGAGTTTCGCTGAATTCTTATATTAACCGTAATATAAAATGATCTAATCGGGTCTCTGTTCGCCCTACCCTAGAAGATTACTAGCGCATTGCACTCGTCATTTCATGCGCTTTGAGATGCCGCTTAGCCCAATAAGCTATCTGAAATAGGAGCGACGTAAATTGAACAAATGTGATACAATTTTTCTGAATTCTTGAATAAACCATAATATGAAATGACCTAATCGGGTCTCTGTTTGCCTTACCCTAGAAGTTTAACAGTGCATTTTACTCGCCATTTCATGCGCTTTGATATGCCGCTTAGCCCAATACGCGATCTGAAGTAGGAGCGACGTAAATTGAACAAACGTGATAGAATTTCCCTGAATTCTTATATTAATCTTAATGTAAAATGATCTAACCGGGTCTCTGTTTGCCTTATCCTAGAAGTTTAATAGTGCATTTCACTCGTCATTTCATGCCCTTTGAGATGCCTCTTAGCCCAATAAGCTATCTGAAATAGGAGCGACGTAAATTGAACAGATGTGATAGAATTTTTCTGAATTCTTAAATAAACCATAATATGAAATGATCTAATCGGGTCTCTGTTTGCCCTACCCTAGAAGTTTAACAGTGCATATTACTCGCCATTTCATGCACTTTGAGATGCCGCTTAGCCCAATACGCTATCTGAAATAGGAGCGACGTAAACTGAACAAATGTGAAACAATTTCCCTGAATACTTATATTAACCTTAATGTAAAATGATCTAATCGGTTCTTTGTTCGCCCTACCCTAGAAGTTTAATAGTGCAGTTTACTCGCCATTTCTTGCGCTTTGGGATACCGCTTAGCCCAATACGCTATCTGAAATATCAGCGACGTAAATTGAACAAATGTGATAGAATTACGCTGAATTCTTATATTAACCGTAATATAAAATGATCTAATCGGCTCTCTGATTGCCCTACCCTAGAAGTTTAACAGCGCATGTTACTCGCCATTTCATGCGGTTTGAGATGCCGCTTAGCCCAATACGCTATCTGAAATAGGAGCGACGTAAATTGAACAAATGTGATAGAATTTCCCTGAATACTTATATTAACCTTAATGTAAAATGATCTAATCGGGTCTCCGTTCGCCCTACCCTAGAAGTGTAATAGTGCATTTGACTCGCCATTTCATGCGCTTTGAGATGCCGCTTAGCCCAATACGCTATCTGAAATAGGAGCGACGTAAATAGAACAATTGTGATAGGATCTCGCTGAATTCTTATATTAACCAAAATATAAAATGATGTAATCGGGTCTCTGATTGCCCTATCATAGAAGTTTAATAGTGCATTTTACTCGCCAATCCACGCGCTTTAAGATGCCGCCTAGCCCAGTACGCTATCTGAAATAGGAGCGACGTAAGTTGAACAAATGTGATAGAATTACGCTGAATTCTTATATTAACGGTAATATAAAATGATCTAATCGGGTCTCTGTTTGCCTTATCCTAGAAGTTTAATAGTGCATTTTACTCGCCATTTCGTGCGCATTGAGATGCCGCTTAGCCCAATACGCTATCTGAAATATCAGCGACGTAAATTGAACAAATGTGATAGAATTACGCTGAATTCTTATATTAACCGTAATATAAAATGATCTAATCGGGTCTCTGTTTGCCTTATCCTAGAAGTTTAATAGTGCATTTCACTCCTCATTTCATGCGCTTTGAGATGCCTCTTAGCCCAATAAGCTATCTGAAATAGGAGCGACGTAAATTGAACAAATGTGATAGAATTTCGCTGAATTCTTATAATAACCAAAATATAAAGTGATCTAATCGGGTCTCTGATTGCCCTATCATAGAAGTTTAACTGTGCATTTTACTCGCCATTCCTCGCGTTTTATGATGCCGCCTAGCCCGGTACGCTAGCTGAAATAGGAACGACGTAAATTGAAAAAATGTGATAGAATTACGCTGAATTTTTAAATTAACGATAATATAAAATGATCTAATCGGGTCTCTGGTTGCCCTACCCTAGAAGTTTAATAGTGCATTTTACTCGGCATTTCTTGCGCTTTGTGATGCCGCTTAGCCCAATACGCCATCTGAAATAGGAGCGACGTAAATTGAACAAATGTGATAGAATTTCCCTGAAATCTTATATTAAACAAAATATAAAATGATCTAAACGGGACTCTGATTGCCCTATCATAGAAGTTTAGTTGTGCATTTTACTCGCCATTCCACGCGCTTTAAGATGCCGCCTAGCCCAGTACGCTATCTGAAATAGGAGCGACGTAAGTTGAACAAATGTGATAGAATTGCGCTGAATTCTTATATTGACCGTAATATAAAATGATCTAATTGGGTCTCTGTTTGCCTTATCCTAGAAGTTTTATAGTGCATTTTACTCGCTATTTCATGCGCATTGAGTTGCCGCTTAGCCCAATACGCTATCTGAAATAGGGGCGACGTAAATTGAACAAATATGATAGAGTTTCGCTGAATTCTTAAATTAACCATAATATAAAATGATCTTATCGGGTCTCTGTTTGCCCTACCCTAGAAGTTTAATAGTGCATTTTGCTCGCCATTTCTTGCGCTTTGAGATGCCGCTTAGCCCAATACGCTATCTGAAATATCAGCGACGTAAATTGAACAAATGTGATAGAATTACGCTGAATTCTTATATTAACCGTAATATAAAATGATCTAATCGGCTCTCTGATTGCCCTACCCTAGAAGTTTAACAGTGCATTTTACTCGCCATTTCATGCGGTTTGAGATGCCGCTTAGCCCAATACGCTATCTGAAATAGGAGCGACGTAAATTGAACAAACGTGATAGAATTTCCCTGAATTCTTATATTAACCTTAATGTAAAATGATCTAATCGGTTCTCTGTTCGCCCTACCCTAGAAGTGTAATAGTGCCTTTCACTCGTCATTTCATGCGCTTTGAGATGCCGCTTAGCCCAATACGCTATCTGAAATAGGAGCGACGTAAATTGAACAATTGTGATAGAATTTCGCTGACTTCTTATATTAACCAAAATATAAAATGATCTAGTCGGGTCTCTGATTGCCCTATCATAGAAGTTTAATAGTGCATTTTGATCGCCATTCCACGCGCTTTAAGATGCCGCCTAGCACAGTACGCTATCTGAAATTGGAGCGACGTAAATTGAACAAATGTGACAGAATTTTGCAGACATCTTAAATTAACCATAATATAAAATGATCTAATCTGGTCTCTGTTTGCCCTACCCTACAAGTTTAGCAGTGCATTTTACTCGCCATTTCATGCGCTTTGAGATGCCGCTTAGCCCAATACGCTATCTGAAATAGGAGCGACGTAAATTGAACAATTGTGATAGAATTTCGCTGAATTCTTATATTAACCAAAATATAAAATGATCTAATCGGGACTCTGATTGTCCTATCATAGAAGTTTAGTAGTGCATTTTACTCGCCCTTCCACGCGCTTTAAGATGCCGCCTATCCCAGTACGCTATCTGAAATAGGAGCGACGTAAGTTGAACAAATGTGATAGAATTACGCTGAATTCTTATATTGACCGTAATATAAAATGATCTAATCGGGTCTCTGTTTGCCTTATCCTAGAAGTTTAATAGTGCATTTTACTCGCCATTTCGTGCGCATTGAGATGCCGCTTAGCCCAATACGCTATCTGAAATAGGAGCGACGTAAATTGAACTAATGTGATAGAATTTCGCTGAATTCTTATATTAACCAAAATATAAAATGATCTAATCGGGACTCTGATTGTCCTATCATAGAAGTTTAGTAGTGCATTTTACTCGCCCTTCCACGCGCTTTAAGATGCCGCCTATCCCAGTACGCTATCTGAAATAGGAGCGACGTAAGTTGAACAAATGTGATAGAATTACGCTGAATTCTTATATTGACCGTAATATAAAATGATCTAATCGGGTCTCTGTTTGCCTTATCCTAGAAGTTTTATAGTGCATTTTACTCGCCATTTCATGCGCATTGAGATGCCGCTTAGCCCAATACGCTATCTGAAATAGGGGCGACGTAAATTGAACAAATATGATAGAGTTTCGCTGAATTCTTAAATTAACCGTAATATAAAATTATCTAATCGGGTCTCTGTTTGCCCTACCCTAGAAGTTTAATAGTGCACTTTGCTCGCCATTTCATGCGCTTTGAGATGGCGCTTAGCCCAATACGCTATCTGAAATAGGAGCGACGTAAATTGAACAAATGTGATAGAATTTCCCTGAATTCTTATATACACCTTAATGTAAAATGATGTAATCGGGTCTTTGTACGCCCTACCCCAGAAGCTTAATAGTGCCTTTCACTCGTCATTTCATGCGTTTTGAGATGCCGCTTAGCCTAATACGCTATCTGAAATAGGAGCGATGTAATTTGAACAAATGTGATAGAATTTCGCTGAATTCTTATGTTAACCAAAATATAAAATGATCTAATCGGCTCTCTGATTGCCCTATCATTGAAGTTTAGTAGTGCATTTTACGCGCCCTTCCACGCGCTTTAAGATGCCGCCTAGCCCAGTACGCTATCTGAATTAGGAGCGACGTAAGTTGAACAAATGTGATAGAATTACGCTGCATTCTTATATTAACCGTAATATAAAATGACCTAATCGGGTCTCTGTTTGCCCTACCCTAGAAGTTTAATAGTGCATTTTACTCGCCATTTCTTGCGCTTTAAGATGCCGCCGAGCCCAGTACGCTATCTGAAATAGGAGCGACGTAAGTTGAACAAATGTGATAGAATTACGCTGAATTCTTATATTAACCGTAATATAAAATGATCTAATCGGGTCTCTGTTTGCCTTATCCTAGAAGCTTAATAGTGCATTTTACTCGCCATTTCATGCGCATTGAGATGCCGCTTAGCCAAATACGCTATCTGAAATAGGAGCGACGTAAATTGAACAATTGTGATAGAATTTCGCTGAATTCTTATATTAACCAAAATATAAAATGATCTAGTCGGGTCTCTGATTGCCCTATCGTAGAAGTTTAATAGTGCATTTTGCTCGACATTTCACGCGCTTTAAGATGCCGCCTAGCCCAGTACGCTATCTGAAATTGGAGCGACGTAAATTGAACAAATGTGACAGAATTTTTCTGAATTCTTAAATAAACCATAATATGAAATGATCTAATCGGGTCTCTGTTTGCCCTACCCTAGAAGTTTAACAGTGCATTTTACTCGCCATTTCATGCGCTTTGAGATGCCGCTTAGCCCAATACGCTACCTGAAATAGGATTGACGTAAATTGAACAAATGTGATAGAATTTCCCTGAATACTTATATTAACCTTAATGTAAAATGATCTAATCGGGTCTCTGTTCGCCCTACGCTAGAAGTTTAATAGTGCATTTTACTCGCCAATCGACGCGCTTTAAGATTCCGCCTAGCCCAGTACGCTATCTGAAATAGAAGCGACGTAAATTGAACAAATGTGATAGAATTTTGCTGAATTCTTGAATTAACCATAATATAAAATTATCTAATAGGGTCTGTGTTAGCCCTACCCTAGAAGTTTAATAGTGCATTTGACTCGCCATTTCATGCGCTTTGAGATGCCGCATACCCCAATACGCTATCTGAAATAGGAGCGACGTAAATTGAACAAATGTGATAGAATTTCGCTGAATGCTTAAATTAACCATAATATAAAATGATCTAATCGGGTCTCTGTTTGCCTTATCCTAGAAGCTTAATAGTGCATTTTACTCGCCATTTCATGCGCATTGAGATGCCGCTTAGCCAAATACGCTATCTGAAATAGGAGCGACGTAAATTGAACAATTGTGATAGAATTTCGCTGAATTCTTATATTAACCAAAATATAAAATGATCTAGTCGGGTCTCTGATTGCCCTATCGTAGAAGTTTAATAGTGCATTTTGCTCGACATTTCACGCGCTTTAAGATGCCGTCTAGCCCAGTACGCTATCTGAAATAGGAGCGGCGTAAATTGAACAAATGTGATAGAATTTCCCTGAAGTCTTAAATTATACATAATATAAAATGATCTAACCGGGTCTTCCTTTGCCGTACCCTAGATGTTTAATAGTGCATTTTACTCGCCATTTCATGCGCTTTGAGATGCCGCTTAGACCAATACGCTATCTGAAATAGGAGCGACGTAAATTGAACAAATGTGATAGAATTTCGCTGAATTCTTATGCTAACCAAAATATAAAATGATCTAATCGGGTCTCTGATTGTCCTACCCTAGAAGTTTAATAGTGAATTACATTCGCCATTCCACGCGCTTTAAGATGCCGCCTGGCCCAGTAGGCTATCTGAAATAGGAGCGACGTAAATTGAACAAATGTGATAGAATTACGCTGAATGCTTATATTAACCGTAATATAAAATGATCTAATCGGGTCAACTCTTTGCCTTACCCTAGAAGTTTAATAGTGCATTTTACACGCCATTTCATGCGCTTTGAGATGCCGCTTAGCCCAATACGCCAACTGAAATAGGTGCGACGAAAATTGAACAAATGTGATAGAATTTCCCTGAAATCTTATATTAAACAAAATATAGAATGATCTAATCGGGTCTCTGATTGCCCTATCATAGAAGTTTAATAGTGCATTTCACTCGTCATTTCATGCGCTTTGAGATGCCGCTTAGCCCAATACGCTATCTGAAATAGGAGCGACGTAAATTGAACAAATGTGATAGAATTTCCCTGAATTCTTATATTAAACAAAATATAAAATGATCTAATCGGGTCTCTGATTGCCCTATCATAGAAGTTTAATAGTGCATTTTACTCGCCATTCCACGCGCTTTAAGATGCCTCCTAGCCTAGTACGCTATCTGAAATAGAAGCGACGTAAATTGAACAAATGTGATAGAATTTTGCTGAATTCTTGAATTAACCATAATATAAAATTATCTAATAGGGTCTGTGTTAGCCCTACCCTAGAAGTTTAATAGTGCATTTGACTCGCCATTTCATGCGCTTTGAGATGCCGCATACCCCAATACGCTATCTGAAATAGGAGCGACGTAAATTGAACAAATGTGATAGAATTTCGCTGAATTCGTATATTAACCAAAATATAAAATGATCTAATCGGGTCTCTGATTGCCCTGTCATAGAAGTTTAATAGTGCATTTTCCTCGCCATTCCACGCGCTTTCAGATGCCGCTTAGCCCAATACGCTATCTGAAATAGGAGCGACGTAAATTGAACAAATGTGATAGAATTTCGCTGAATGCTTAAATTAACCATAATATAAAATGATCTAATCGGGTCTCTGTTTGCCCTACCGTAGAAGTTTAATAGTGCATTTTACTCGGCATTTCTTGCGCTGTGAGATGCCGCTTAGCCCAGTACGCTATCTGAAATAAGAGCGACGTAAATTGAACAAATGTGATAGAATTTCCCTGAATTCTTATATTAAACAAAATATAAAATGATCTAATCGGGTCTCTGATTGCCCTACCCTAGAAGTTTAATAGCGAAATATATTCGCCATTTCATGCGCTTTGAGATGCCGCTTAGCCCAATACGCTATCTGAAATAGGATCGATGTAAATTAAACAAATGTGATAGAATTTCGCTGAATTCTTTTATTAACCATAATGCAAAATGATCTAATCGGGTCTCAGTTCACCCTAGCCTAGAAGTTTAATAGTACATTTTAGTCGCCATTTCATGCGCTCTGAGATGCCGCTTAGCCCAATACGCTATCTGAAATAGGAGCGACGTAAATTGAACAAATGTGACAGAATTTCGCTGAATTCTTATATTAACCATAATGTAAAATGATCTAATCGGGCCTCTGTTCGCCCTACCCTAGAAGTTTAATAGTGCATTTCACTCGTCATTTCATGCGATTTGAGGTGCGGCTTAGCCCAATACGCTATCTGAAATAGGAGCGTCGTAACTTGAACAAATGTGATAGAATTTCGCTGAATTCTTATATTAACCAAAATATAAAATGATCTAATCGGGTCTCTGATTGCCCTATCATAGAAGTTTAATAGTGCATTTTACTTGCCCTTCCACGCGCTTTAAGATGCCGCCTAGCCCAGTAGGCTATCTGAAATAGGAGCGACGTAAATTGCACAAATGTGATAGAATTTCGCTGAATTCTTATATTAACCAAAATATAAAATGATCTAATCGGGTCTCTGATTGCCCTATCATAGAAGCTTAATAGTGCATTTTATTCGCCATTCCACGCGCTTTAAGATGCCGCCTAGCCCAGTAGGCTATCTGAAATAGGAGCGACGTAAATTGAACAAATGTGATAGAAATACGCTGAATTCTTATATTAACCGTGATATAAAATGATCTAATCGGGACTCTGTTTGCCTTACCCTAGAAGTTTAATAGTGCATTTCACTCGCCATTTCATGCGCCTTGAGATGCCGCATAGCCCAATACGCTATCTGAAATAGGAGCGACGAAAATTGAACAAATGTGGAAGAATTTCGCTGAATACTTATATTAACCAAAATATAAAATGATCAAATCGGCTCTCTGTTCGCCCTACCCTACAAATTCAATAGTGCATTCCACTCGTCACTTCTTGCGCTATGCGATGCCGCTTAGCCCAATACGCTATCTGAAGTAGGAGCGACGTAAATTGAACAAATGCGATAGAATTTCGCTGAATTCTTATATTAACCGTAATATAAAATGATCTAATCGGGTCTCTGTTCGCCCTACCCTAGAAGTTTAAGAGTGCATTTCTCTCGTCATTTCTTGCGCTTTGAGATGCCGCTTAGCCCAATACGCTATCTGAAATAGGAGCGACGTAAATTGACAAATGTGATAAAATTGCGCTGCATTCTTAAATTATGCATAATATAAAATGATCTAATCGGGTCTCTGTTTGCCCTACCCTAGAAGTTTAATAGTGCATTCTACTCACCATTTCATGCGCTTTGAGATGCCGCTTAGCCCAGTACGCTATCTGAAATAGGAGCGACGTAAATTGAACAAATGTGATAGAATTTCGGTACATTCTTATATTAACCAAAATTTAAAATGATCTAATCGGGTCTCTGATTGCCCTATCGTAGTAGTTTAGTAGTCCATTTTACTCGCCCTTCCACCCGCTTTAAGATGCCGCGCAGCCCAGTACGCTATTTGAAATAGGAGCGACGTAAGTTGAACAAATGTGATAGAACTACGCTGAACTCTTATATTAACCTTAATGTAAAATGATCTAATCGGGTCTTTGTTCGCCCTACCCTAGAACTTTAATAGTGCATTTCACTCGTCATTTCATGTGCTTTAAGATACCGCCTAGCGCAGTACGCTATCTGAAATAGGAGCGACGTAAATTGAACAAATGTGATAGAATTTCGCTGAATTCTTATATTAACCGCAATATAAAATGATCTCTTCGGGTCTCTGTTTGCCCTACCCTAGAAGTTTAATAGTGCATTCTACTCACCATTTCATGCGCTTTGAGATGCCGCTTAGCCCAGTACGCTATCTGAAATAGGAGCGACGTAAGTTGAACAAATGTGATAGAATATTCCTGAATTCTTATATTAACCTTAATGTAAAATGATCTAATCGGGTCTCTGTTCGCCCTACCCTAGAAGTTTAATAGTGCATTTCACTCGCCATTTCATGTGCTTTAAGATACCGCCTAGCGCAGTACGCTATCTGAAATAGGAGCGACGCAAATTGAACAAATGTGATAGAATTACGCTGAATTCTTATATTAACCGTAATATAAAATGATCTAATCGGGTGTCTGTTTGCCTTACCCTAGATGCTTGATAGTGCATTTTACTCTCCATTTCATGCGCTTTGAGATGCCGCTTAGCCCAATACGCTATCTGAAATAGGAGCGACGTAAATTGGACAAATACGATAGAATTTCGCTGAATTCTTAAATTAACCATAATATAACAAGATCTAATCGGCACTCTGTGTGCCCTACCCTAGAATTTTAATAGTGCATTTTACTCGCCATTTCATCTGCTTTGAGATGCCGCTTAGTCCAATACGCTATCTGAAATAGGATCGACGTAAATTGAACGAACGTGATAGAATTTCGATGAATCCTTATATTAACCATAATGTAAAATGATCTAATCGGGTCTCTGTTCGCCCTACCGTAGAAGTTTAATAGTGCATTTTACTCGCCATTTCATGCGCTTTTAGATGCCGCTTAGCCCGATACGCTATCCGAAATAGGAGTGACGTAAATTGAACAAATGTGACAGAATTACGCTGAATTCTTAAATTAACCATAATATAAAATTATCTAATCGGGTCTCTGTTTGCCCTACTCTAGAAGGTTAATAGTGCATTTTACTCGCCATTTCATGCGCTTTGAGATGAAGCTTAGCCCAATACGCTATCTGAAATAGGAGCGACGTAAATTGAACAAATGTGATAGAATTTCGCTGAATTCTTAAATTATCCATAATATAAAATGATCTAATCGGGTCACTGATTGCCCTATCATAGCAGGTTACTGGTGCAGTTTACTCGCCATTCCACGCGCTTTAAGATGCCGCCTAGCCCAGTACGCTATCTGAAATAGGAGCGACGTAAATTGAACAAATGTGATAGAATTTCGCTGAATTCTTAAATTAACCATAATATAAAATGATCTAATCGGGTCTCTGTTTGCCCTACCCTAGATGTTTAATAGTGCATTTTACTCGCCATTTCATGCGCTTTGAGATGCCGCTTAGCCCAATACGCTACATGAAGTAGGAGCGACGTAAATTGAACAAATGTGATAGAATTTTGCTTAATTATTAAATTAAGCATAATATAAAATGATATAATCGGGTCTCTATTTGCCCTACCCTAGAAGTTTAATAGTGCATTTTACTCGCCATTTCATGCGCTTTGAGATGAAGCTTAGCCCAATACGCTATCTGAAATAGGAGCGACGTAAATTGAACAAATGTGATAGAATTTCGCTGAATTCTTATATTAACCATAATGTAGAATGATCTAATCGGGTCTCTGTTCGCACTACCGTAGAAGTTTAATAGTGCATTTTACTCGCCATGTCATGCGCTTTGAGATGCCGCTTAGCCCAATACGGTATCTGAAATAGGAGCGACGTAAATTGAACAAATGTGATAGAATTTCGCTGAATCCTTAAGTTAACCATAATGTAAAATGGTCTAATCGGGTCTCTGTTTGCCCTACCCTAGAAGTTGAATAGTGCATTTTACTTGCCATTTCATGCGCTTTGAGATGCCGCTTAGCCCAATACGCTATCTGAAATAGGAGCGACGTAAATTGAACAAATGTGATAGAATTTCTCTGAATTCTTATATTAACCTTAATGTAAAATGATCTAATCGGGTCTCTGATTGCCCTATCATAGAAGGTTAATAGTGCATTCTACTCGCCATTCCACGCGCTTTAAGATGCCGCCTAGCCCAGTACGCTATCTGAAACAGGAGCGACATACGTTGAACAAATGTGATAGAATTACGATGAATTCTTATATTAACGGCAATATAAAATGATCTAATCGAGTCTCTGTTTGCCCGACCCTAGAAGTTTAATAGTGCATTTTACTAGCCATTTCATGCGCTTTGAGATGCCGCTTTGCCCAGTACGCTATCTGAAATAGGAGCGACGTAAATTGAACAAATGTGATAGAATTTCGCTGAATCCTTATATTAACCATAATGTAAAATGATCTAATCGGGTCTCTGTTTGCCTTACCCTAGAAGTTTGATAGTGCATTTTACTCGCCATTTCATGCGCTTTGAGATCCCGCTTGGCCCAATACGGTATCTGAAATAGGAGCGACGTAAATTGAACAAATGTGATAGAATTTCGCTGAATTCTTAAGTTAACCATAATATAAAATGATCTAATCGGGTCTCTGTTTGCCTTACCCTAGAAGTTTAATTGTGCATTTTACTCGCCATTTCATGCGCTTTGACATGCCGCTTAGCCCAATACGCTATCTGAAATAGGAGCGACGTAAATTGAAGAAATGTGATAGAATTTCGCTGAATTCTTATATTAACCAGAATATAAAATGATCTAATCGGATCTCTGATTGCCCTATCATAGAAGGTTAATAGTGCATTTTATTCGCCATTCCTCGCGCTTTAAGATGTCGCCTAGCCCAGTAGGCTATCTGAAATAGGAGCGACGTAAATTGGACAAATGTGATTGAATTACGCTGAATTCTTATATTAACCGTAATATAAAATGATCTAATCGGGTCTCTCTTTGCCTTAACCTAGAAGTTTAATAGTGCATTTCACTCGTCATTTCATGCGCTTTGAGATGCCGCTTAGCCCAATACGCTATCTGAAATAGGAGCGACGTAAATTGAACAAATGTGATAGAATTTCGCTGAATTCTTATATTAACCATAATGTAGAATGATCTAATCGGGTCTCTGTTCGCCCTACCCTAGAAGTTTAATAGTGCATTTCACCGTCATTCCACGCGCTTTAGGATGACGCCTAGCCCAGTAGGCTATCTGAAATAGGAGCGACGCAAATTGAACAAATGTGATAGAATTTCGCTGAATTCTTATATTAACCATAATATAAAATGATCTAATCGGGTCTCTGTTCGCCCTACCCTAGAAGTTTAAGAGTGCATTTCTCTCGTCATTTCTTGCGCTTTGAGATGCCGTTTAGCCCAATACGCTATCTGCAATAGGAGCGACGTAAATTGAACAAATGTGATAGAATTACGCTGAATTCTTATATTAACCGTAATATAAAATAATCTAATCGGGTCTCTGTTCGCCCTACCCTAGAAGTTTAATAATGCATTTCACTCGACATTTCATGCGCTTTGAGATGCAGCTTAGCCCAATACGCTATCTGAAATAGGAGCGACGTAAATTGAACAAATGTGATAGAATTTCGCTGAATCCTTACATTAACCATAATATAAAATGATCTAATCGGGTCTCTGTTTGCCCTACCGTAGAAGTTTAATAGTGAATTTTACTCGCCATTTCATGCGCTTTGAGATGCCTCTTAGCCCAATACGCTATCTGAAATAGGAGCGACGTAAATTGAACAAATGTGATACAATTTCGCTGAATTCTTAAATTATCCATAATATAAAATGATCTAATCGGGTCACTGATTGCCCTATCGTAGCAGGTTAATAGTGCAGTTTACTCGCCATTCCACGCGCTTTAAGATGCCGCCTAGCCCAGTACGCTATCTGAAATAGGAGCGACGTAAATTGAACAAATGTGATAGAATTTTGCTGAATTCTTAAATTAACCATAATATAAAATGATCTAATCGGGTCTCTGTTTGCCCTACCCTAGATGTTTAATAGTGCATTTTACTCGCCATTTCATGCGCTTTGAGATGCCGCTTAGCCCAATACGCTACATGAAATAGGAACGACGTAAATTGAACAAATGTGATAGAATTTTGCTTAATTATTAAATTAAGCATAATATAAAATGATATAATCGGGTCTCTATTTGCCCTACCCTAGAAGTTTAATAGTGCATTTTACTCGCCATTTCATGCGCTTTGAGATGCCGCTTAGCCCAATACGCTACATGAAATAGGAGTGACGTAAATTGAACAAATGTGATAGAATTTCGCTGAATTCTTAAATTAACCATAATATAAAATGATCTAATCGGGTCTCTGTTTGCCCTACCCTTGAAGTTTAATAGTGCACTTTTCTCGCCATTTCATGCGCTTTGAGATGCCGCTTAGCCCAATACGCTATCTGAAATAGGAGCGACGTAAATTGAACAAATGTGATAGAATTTCTCTGAATTCTTATATTAACCTTAATGTGAAATGATCTAATCGGGTCTCTGATTGCCCTATCATAGAAGGTTAATAGTGCATTCTACTCGCCATTCCACGCGCTTTAAGATGCCGCCTAGCCCAGTACGCTATCTGAAACAGGAGCGACATACGTTGAACAAATGTGATAGAATTACGATGAATTCTTATATTAACGGCAATATAAAATGATCTAATCGAGTCTCTGTTTGCCCGACCCTAGAAGTTTAATAGTGCATTTTACTAGCCATTTCATGCGCTTTGAGATGCCGCTTTGCCCAGTACGCTATCTGAAATAGGAGCGACGTAAATTGAACAAATGTGATAGAATTTCGCTGAATCCTTATATTAACCATAATGTAAAATGATCTAATCGGGTCTCTGTTTGCCTTACCCTAGAAGTTTGATAGTGCATTTTACTCGCCATTTCATGCGCTTTGAGATCCCGCTTGGCCCAATACGGTATCTGAAATAGGAGCGACGTAAATTGAACAAATGTGATAGAATTTTGCTGAATTCTTAAATTAACCATAATATAAAATGATCTAATCGGGTCTCTGTTTGCCTTACCCTAGAAGTTTAATTGTGCATTTTACTCGCCATTTCATGCGCTTTGACATGCCGCTTAGCCCAATACGCTATCTGAAATAGGAGCGACGTAAATTGAAGAAATGTGATAGAATTTCGCTGAATTCTTATATTAACCAGAATATAAAATGATCTAATCGGATCTCTGATTGCCCTATCATAGAAGGTTAATAGTGCATTTTATTCGCCATTCCTCGCGCTTTAAGATGTCGCCTAGCCCAGTAGGCTATCTGAAATAGGAGCGACGTAAATTGGACAAATGTGATTGAATTACGCTGAATTCTTATATTAACCGTAATATAAAATGATCTAATCGGGTCTCTCTTTGCCTTAACCTAGAAGTTTAATAGTGCATTTCACTCGTCATTTCATGCGCTTTGAGATGCCGCTTAGCCCAATACGCTATCTGAAATAGGAGCGACGTAAATTGAACAAATGTGATAGAATTTCGCTGAATTCTTATATTAACCATAATGTAGAATGATCTAATCGGGTCTCTGTTCGCCCTACCCTAGAAGTTTAATAGTGCATTTCACCGTCATTCCACGCGCTTTAGGATGACGCCTAGCCCAGTAGGCTATCTGAAATAGGAGCGACGCAAATTGAACAAATGTGATAGAATTTCGCTGAATTCTTATATTAACCATAATATAAAATGATCTAATCGGGTCTCTGTTCGCCCTACCCTAGAAGTTTAAGAGTGCATTTCTCTCGTCATTTCTTGCGCTTTGAGATGCCGTTTAGCCCAATACGCTATCTGCAATAGGAGCGACGTAAATTGAACAAATGTGATAGAATTACGCTGAATTCTTATATTAACCGTAATATAAAATAATCTAATCGGGTCTCTGTTCGCCCTACCCTAGAAGTTTAATAATGCATTTCACTCGACATTTCATGCGCTTTGAGATGCAGCTTAGCCCAATACGCTATCTGAAATAGGAGCGACGTAAATTGAACAAATGTGATAGAATTTCGCTGAATCCTTACATTAACCATAATATAAAATGATCTAATCGGGTCTCTGTTTGCCCTACCGTAGAAGTTTAATAGTGAATTTTACTCGCCATTTCATGCGCTTTGAGATGCCTCTTAGCCCAATACGCTATCTGAAATAGGAGCGACGTAAATTGAACAAATGTGATACAATTTCGCTGAATTCTTAAATTATCCATAATATAAAATGATCTAATCGGGTCACTGATTGCCCTATCGTAGCAGGTTAATAGTGCAGTTTACTCGCCATTCCACGCGCTTTAAGATGCCGCCTAGCCCAGTACGCTATCTGAAATAGGAGCGACGTAAATTGAACAAATGTGATAGAATTTTGCTGAATTCTTAAATTAACCATAATATAAAATGATCTAATCGGGTCTCTGTTTGCCCTACCCTAGATGTTTAATAGTGCATTTTACTCGCCATTTCATGCGCTTTGAGATGCCGCTTAGCCCAATACGCTACATGAAATAGGAACGACGTAAATTGAACAAATGTGATAGAATTTTGCTTAATTATTAAATTAAGCATAATATAAAATGATATAATCGGGTCTCTATTTGCCCTACCCTAGAAGTTTAATAGTGCATTTTACTCGCCATTTCATGCGCTTTGAGATGCCGCTTAGCCCAATACGCTACATGAAATAGGAGCGACGGAAATTGAACAAATGTGATAGAATTTCGCTGAATTCTTAAATTAACCATAATATAAAATGATCTAATCGGGTCTCTGTTTGCCCTACCCTTGAAGTTTAATAGTGCACTTTTCTCGCCATTTCATGCGCTTTGAGATGCCGCTTAGCCCAATACGCTATCTGAAATAGGAGCGACGTAAATTGAATAAATGTGATAGAATTTCTCTGAATTCTTATATTAACCTTAATGTAAAATGATCTAATCGGGTCTCTGATTGCCCTATCATAGAAGGTTAATAGTGCATTCTACTCGCCATTCCACGCGCTTTAAGATGCCGCCTAGCCCAGTACGCTATCTGAAACAGGAGCGACATACGTTGAACAAATGTGATAGAATTACGATGAATTCTTATATTAACGGCAATATAAAATGATCTAATCGAGTCTCTGTTTGCCCGACCCTAGAAGTTTAATAGTGCATTTTACTAGCCATTTCATGCGCTTTGAGATGCCGCTTTGCCCAGTACGCTATCTGAAATAGGAGAGACGTAAATTGAACAAATGTGATAGAATTTCGCTGAATCCTTATATTAACCATAATGTAAAATGATCTAATCGGGTCTCTGTATGCCTTACCCTAGAAGTTTGATAGTGCATTTTACTCGCCATTTCATGCGCTTTGAGATCCCGCTTGGCCCAATACGGTATCCGAAATAGGAGCGACGTAAATTGAACAAATGTGATAGAATTTTGCTGAATTCTTAAATTAACCATAATATAAAATGATCTAATCGGGTCTCTGTTTGCCTTACCCTAGAAGTTTAATTGTGCATTTTACTCGCCATTTCATGCGCTTTGACATGCCGCTTAGCCCAATACGCTATCTGAAATAGGAGCGACGTAAATTGAAGAAATGTGATAGAATTTCGCTGAATTCTTATATTAACCAGAATATAAAATGATCTAATCGGATCTCTGATTGCCCTATCATAGAAGGTTAATAGTGCATTTTATTCGCCATTCCTCGCGCTTTAAGATGCCGCCTAGCCCAGTAGGCTATCTGAAATAGGAGCGACGTAAATTGGACAAATGTGATTGAATTAAGCTGAATTCTTATATTAACCGTAATATAAAATGATCTAATCGGGTCTCTCTTTGCCTTAACCTAGAAGTTTAATAGTGCATTTCACTCGTCATTTCATGCGCTTTGAGATGCCGCTTAGCCCAATACGCTATCTGAAATAGGAGCGACGTAAATTGAACAAATGTGATAGAATTTCGCTGAATTCTTATATTAACCATAATGTAAAATGATCTAATCGGGTCTCTGTTTGCCTTACCCTAGAAGTTTGATAGTGCATTTTACTCGCCATTTCATGCGCTTTGAGATCCCGCTTGGCCCAATACGGTATCTGAAATAGGAGCGACGTAAATTGAACAAATGTGATAGAATTTTGCTGAATTCTTAAATTAACCATAATATAAAATGATCTAATCGGGTCTCTGTTTGCCTTACCCTAGAAGTTTGATAGTGCATTTTACTCGCCATTTCATGCGCTTTGAGATCCCGCTTGGCCCAATACGGTATCTGAAATAGGAGCGACGTAAATTGAACAAATGTGATAGAATTTTGCTGAATTCTTAAATTAACCATAATATAAAATGATCTAATCGGGTCTCTGTTCGCACTACCGTAGAAGTTTAATAGTGCATTTTACTCGCCATGTCATGCGCTTTGAGATGCCGCTTAGCCCAATACGCTATCTGAAATAGGAGCGACGTAAATTGAACAAATGTGATAGAATTTCGCTGAATTCTTAAATTAACCATAATATAAAATGATCTAATCGGGTCTCTGTTTGCCCTACCCTAGAATTTTAATAGTGCATTTTACTCGCCATTTCATGCGCTTTGAGATGCCGCTTAGCCCAATACGCTACATGAAATAGGAGCGACGTAAATTGAACAAATGTGATAGAATTTCGCTGAATTCTTAAATTAACCATAATATAAAATGATCTAATCGGGTCTCTGTTTGCCCTACCCTTGAAGTTTAATAGTGCACTTTTCTCGCCATTTCATGCGCTTTGAGATGCCGCTTAGCCCAATACGCTATCTGAAAAAGGAGCGACGTAAATTGAACAAATGTGATAGAATTTCGCTGAATTCTTAAATTAACCATAATATAAAATGATCTAATCGGGTCTTTGTTTGCCCTACCCTAGAAGTTTAATAGTGCATTTCACTCGTCATTTCATGCGCTTTGAGATGCCGCTTAGCCCAATACGCTATCTGAAATAGGAGCGACGTAAATTGAACAAATGTGATAGAATTTCGCTGAATTCTTATATTAACCATAATGTAGAATGATCTAATCGGGTCTCTGTTCGCCCTACCCTAGAAGTTTAATAGTGCATTTCACCGTCATTCCACGCGCTTTAGGATGACGCCTAGCCCAGTAGGCTATCTGAAATAGGAGCGACGCAAATTGAACAAATGTGATAGAATTACGCTGAATTCTTATATTAACCGTAATATAAAATGATCTAATCGGGTGTCTGTTTGCCTTACCCAAGAAGTTTGATAGTGCATTTTACTCTCCGTTTCATGCGCTTTGAGATGCCGCTTAGCCCAATACGCTATCTGAAATAGGAGCGACGTAAATTGAACAAATACGATAGAATTTCGCTGAATCCTTAAGTTAACCATAATGTAAAATGGTCTAATCGGGTCTCTGTTTGCCCTACCCTAGAAGTTGAATAGTGCATTTTACTTGCCATTTCATGCGCTTTGAGATGCCGCTTAGCCCAATACGCTATCTGAAATAGGAGCGACGTAAATTGAACAAATGTGATAGAATTTCGCTGAATTCTTATATTAACCATAATGTAGAATGATCTAATCGGGTCTCTGTTCGCACTACCGTAGAAGTTTAATAGTGCATTTTACTCGCCATTTCATGAGCTTTGAGATGCCGCTTAGCCCAATACGCTATCTGAAGTAGGAGCGACGTAAATTGAACAAATGCGATAGAATTTCGCAGAATTCTTATATTAACCATAATTTAAAATGATCTAATCGGGTCTCTGTTCGCCCTACCCTAGAAGTTTAAGAGTGCATTTCTCTCGTCATTTCTTGCGCTTTGAGATGCCGTTTAGCCCAATACGCTATCTGCAATAGGAGCGACGTAAATTGAACAAATGTGATAGAATTACGCTGAATTCTTATATTAACCGTAATATAAAATAATCTAATCGGGTCTCTGTTCGCCCTACCCTAGAAGTTTAATAATGCATTTCACTCGACCTTTCATGCGCTTTGAGATGCCGCTTAGCCCAATACGCTATCTGAAATAGGAGCGACGTAAATTGAACAAATGTGATAGAATTTCGCTGAATCCTTACATTAACCATAATATAAAATGATCTAATCGGGTCTCTGTTTGCCCTACCGTAGAAGTTTAATAGTGAATTTTACTCGCCATTTCATGCGCTTTGAGATGCCTCTTAGCCCAATACGCTATCTGAAATAGGAGCGACGTAAATTGAACAAATGTGATACAATTTCGCTGAATTCTTAAATTATCCATAATATAAAATGATCTAATCGGGTCACTGATTGCCCTATCGTAGCAGGTTAATAGTGCAGTTTACTCGCCATTCCACGCGCTTTAAGATGCCGCCTAGCCCAGTACGCTATCTGAAATAGGAGCGACGTAAATTGAACAAATGTGATAGAATTTCGCTGAATTCTTAAATTAACCATAATATAAAATGATCTAATCGGGTCTCTGTTTGCCCTACCCTAGATGTTTAATAGTGCATTTTACTCGCCATTTCATGCGCTTTGAGATGCCGCTGAGCCCAATACGCTACATGAAATCGGAACGACGTAAATTGAACAAATGTGATTGAATTACGCTGAATTCTTATATTAACCGTGATATAAAATGATCTAATCGGGACTCTGTTTGCCCTACCCTAGAAGTTTAACAGTGCATTTTACTCGCCATTTCATGCGCTTTGAGATGCATCTTAGCCCAATACGATACATGAAATAGGAGCGACGTAAATTGAACAAATGTGATAGAATTTCGCTGAATTCTTAAATTAACCATAATATAAAATGATCTAATCGGGTCTCTGTTTGCCCTACCCTTGAAGTTTAATAGTGCACTTTTCTCGCCATTTCATGCGCTTTGAGATGCCGCTTAGCCCAATACGATATCTGAAATAGGAGCGACGTAAATTGAACAAATGTGATAGAATTTCTCTGAATTCTTATATTAACCTTAATGTAAAATGATCTAATCGGGTCTCTGATTGCCCTATCATAGAAGGTTAATAGTGCATTCTGCTCGCCATTCCACGCGCTTTAAGATGCCGCCTAGCCCAGTACGCTATCTGAAACAGGAGCGACATACGTTGAACAAATGTGATAGAGTTACGATGAATTCTTATATTAACGGCAATATAAAATGATCTAATCGAGTCTCTGTTTGCCCGACCCTAGAAGTTTAATAGTGCATTTTACTAGCCATTTCATGCGCTTTGAGATGCCGCTTTGCCCAGTACGCTATCTGAAATAGGAGCGACGTAAATTGAACAAATGTGATAGAATTTCGCTGAATCCTTATATTAACCATAATGTAAAATGATCTAATCGGGTCTCTGTTTGCCTTACCCTAGAAGTTTGATAGTGCATTTTACTCGCCATTTCATGCGGTTTGAGATCCCGCTTGGCCCAATACGGTATCTGAAATAGGAGCGACGTAAATTGAGCAAATGCGATAGAATTTTGCTGAATTCTTAAATTAACCATAATATAAAATGATCTAATCGGGTCTCTGTTTGCCTTACCCTAGAAGTTTAATTGTGCATTTTACTCGCCATTTCATGCGCTTTGACATGCCGCTTAGCCCAATACGCTATCTGAAATAGGAGCGACGTAAATTGAAGAAATGTGATAGAATTTCGCTGAATTCTTATATTAACCAGAATATAAAATGATCTAATCGGATCTCTGATTGCCCTATCATAGGAAGTTAATAGTGCATTTTATTCGCCATTCCTCGCGCTTTAAGATGCCGCCTAGCCCAGTAGGCTATCTGAAATAGGAGCGGCGTAAATTGGACAAATGTGATTGAATTACGCTGAATTCTTATATTAACCGTAATATAAAATGATCTAATCGGGTCTCTCTTTGCCTTACCCTAGAAGTTTAATAGTGCATTTCACTCGACATTTCATGCGCTTTGAGATGCCGCTTAGCCCAATACGCTATCTGAAATAGGAGCGACGTAAATTGAACAAATGTGATAGAATTTCGCTGAATTCTTAAATTAACCATAATATAAAATGATCTAATCGGGTCTCTGTTTGCCCTACCCTAGATGTTTAATAGTGCATTTTACTCGCCATTTCATGCGCTTTGAGATGCCGCTTAGCCCAATACGCTACATGAAATAGGAACGACGTAAATTGAACAAATGTGATAGAATTTTGCTTAATTATTAAATTAAGCATAATATAAAATGATATAATCGGGTCTCTATTTGCCCTACCCTAGAAGTTTAATAGTGCATTTTACTCGCCATTTCATGCGCTTTGAGATGCCGCTTAGCCCAATCCGCTATCTGAAATAGGAGCGACGTAAATTGAACAAATGTGATAGAATTTCGCTGAATTCTTATATTAACCAAATTATAAAATGATCTAATCGGGTCCCTGTTCGCCCTACCCTAGAAGCTTAACAGGGCATTTCACTCGTCATTTCATGCGGTTTGAGATTCCGCTTAGCCCAGTAGGCTATCTGAAATAGGAGCGACGTAAATTGAACAAATGTGGTTGAATTACGCTGAATTCTTATATTAACCGTGATATAAAATGATCTAATCGGGACTCTGTTTGCCCTACCCTAGAAGTTTGACAGTGCATTTTACTTGCCATTTCATGCGCTTTGAGATGCCTCTTAGCCCAATACGCTATCTGAAATAGGAGCGACGTAAATTGAACAAATGTGATAGAATATCGCTGAATTCTTAAATTATCCATAATATAAAATGATCTAATCGGGTCACTGATTGCCCTATCATAGCAGGTTAATAGTGCAGTTTACTCGCCATTCCACGCGCTTTAAGATGCCGCCTAGCCCAGTACGCTATCTGAAATAGGAGCGACGTAAATGGAACAAATGTGATTGAATTTTGCTGAATTCTTAAATTAACCATAATATAAAATGGTCTAATCGGGTCTCTGTTTGCCCTACCCTAGAAGTTTAATAGTGCATTTTACTCGCCATTTCATGCGCTTTGAGATGTCGCATTGCCCAATACGCTATCTGAAATAGGAGCGACGTAAATTGAAGAAATGTGATAGAATTTCGCTGAATTCTTATATTAACCAGAATATAAAATGATCTAATCGGATCTCTGATTGCCCTATCATAGGAGGTTAATAGTGCATTTTATTCGCCATTCCTCGCGCTTTAAGATGCCGCCTAGCCCAGTAGGCTATCTGAAATAGGAGCGACGTAAATTGGACAAATGTGATAGAATTTCGCTGAATTCTTATATTAACCATAATGTAGAATGATCTAATCGGGTCTCTGTTCGCCCTACCCTAGAAGTTTAACAGTGCATTTCACTCGTCATTCCACGCGCTTTAGGATGACGCCTAGCCCAGTAGGCTATCTGAAATAGGAGCGACGCAAATTGAACAAATGTGATAGAATTACGCTGAATTCTTATATTAACCGTAATATAAAATGATCTAATCGGGTGTCTGTTTGCCTTACCCAAGAAGTTTGATAGTGCATTTTACTCTCCATTTCATGCGCTTTGAGATGCCGCTTAGCCCAATACGCTATCTGAAGTAGGAGCGACGTAAATTGAACAAATGCGAAAGAATTTCGCTGAATTCTTATATTAACCATAATATAAAATGATCTAATCGGGTCTCTGTTCGCCCTACCCTAGAAGTTTAAGAGTGCATTTCTCTCGTCATTTCTTGCGCTTTGAGATGCCGTTTAGCCCAATACGCTATCTGCAATAGGAGCGACGTAAATTGAACAAATGTGATAGAATTACGCTGAATTCTTATATTAACCGTAATATAAAATAATCTAATCGGGTCTCTGTTCGCCCTACCCTAGAAGTTTAATACTGCATTTCACTCGACATTTCATGCGCTTTGAGATGCCGCTTAGCCCAATACGCTATCTGAAATAGGAGCGACGTAAATTGAACAAATGTGATAGAATTTCGCTGAATCCTTACATTAACCATAATATAAAATGATCTAATCGGGTCTCTGTTTGCCCTACCGTAGAAGATTAATAGTGAATTTTACTCGCCATTTCATGCGCTTTCAGATGCCTCTTAGCCCAATACGCTATCTGAAATAGGAGCGACGTAAATTGAACAAATGTGATAGAATTTCGCTGAATTCTTAAATTATCCATAATATAAAATGATCTAATCGGGTCTCTGTTTGCCCTACCCTAGATGTTTAATAGTGCATTTTACTCGCCATTTCATGCGCTTTGAGATGCCGCTTAGCCCAATACGCTACATGAAATAGGAACGACGTAAATTGAACAAATGTGATAGAATTTTGCTTAATTATTAAATTAAGCATAATATAAAATGATATATTCGGGTCTCTATTTGCCCTACCCTAGAAGTTTAATAGTGCATTTTACTCGCCATTTCATGCGCTTTGAGATGCCGCTGAGCCCAATCCGCTATCTGAAATAGGAGCGACGTAAATTGAACAAATGTGATAGAATTTCGCTGAATTCTTATATTAACCAAATTATAAAATGATCTAATCGGGTCCCTGTTCGCCCTACCCTAGAAGCTTAACAGGGCATTTCACTCGTCATTTCATGCGGTTTGAGATGCCGCTTAGCCCAGTAGGCTATCTGAAATAGGAGCGACGTAAATTGAACAAATGTGATTGAATTACGCTGAATTCTTATATTAACCGTGATATAAAATGATCTAATCGGGACTCTGTTTGCCCTACCCTAGAAGTTTAACAGTGCATTTTACTTGCCATTTCATGCGCTTTGAGATGCCTCTTAGCCCAATACGCTATCTGAAATAGGAGCGACGTAAATTGAACAAATGTGATAGAATTTCGCTGAATTCTTAAATTATCCATAATATAAAATGATCTAATCGGGTCACTGATTGCCCTATCATAGCAGGTTAATAGTGCAGTTTACTCGCCATTCCACGCGCTTTAAGATGCCGCCTAGCCCAGTACGCTATCTGAAATAGGAGCGACGTAAATGGAACAAATGTGATTGAATTTTGCTGAATTCTTAAATTAACCATAATATAAAATGGTCTAATCGGGTCTCTGTTTGCCCTACCCTAGAAGTTTAATAGTGCATTTTACTCGCCATTTCATGCGCTTTGACATGCCGCTTAGCCCAATACGCTATCTGAAATAGGAGCGACGTAAATTGAAGAAATGTGATAGAATTTCGCTGAATTCTTATATTAACCAGAATATAAAATGATCTAATCGGATCTCTGATTGCCCTATCATAGAAGGTTAATAGTGCATTTTATTCGCCATTCCTCGCGCTTTAAGATGCCGCCTAGCCCAGTAGGCTATCTGAAATAGGAGCGACGTAAATTGGACAAATGTGATTGAATTACGCTGAATTCTTATATTAACCGTAATATAAAATGATCTAATCGGGTCTCTCTTTGCCTTACCCTAGAAGTTTAATAGTGCATTTCACTCGTCATTTCATGCGCTTTGAGATGCCGCTTAGCCCAATACGCTATCTGAAATAGGAGCGACGTAAATTGAACAAATACGATAGAATTTCGCTGAATTCTTAAATTAACCATAATATAAAATGATCTAATCGGGTCTCTGTTTGCCCTACCGTAGAAGTTTAATAGTGAATTTTACTCGCCATTTCATGCGCTTTGAGATGCCTCTTAGCCCAATACGCTATCTGAAATAGGAGCGACGTAAATTGAACAAATGTGATTGAATTACGCTGAATTCTTATATTAACCGTGATATAAAATGATCTAATCGGGACTCTGTTTGCCCTACCCTAGAAGTTGAATAGTGCATTTTACTTGCCATTTCATGCGCTTTGAGATGCCGCTTAGCCCAATACGCTACATGAAATAGGAGCGACGTAAATTGAACAAATGTGATAGAATTTTGCTTAATTATTAAATTAAGCATAATATAAAATGATATAATCGGGTCTCTATTTGCCCTACCCTAGAAGTTTAATAGTGCATTTTACTCGCCATTTCATGCGCTTTGAGATGCCGCTTAGCCCAATCCGCTATCTGAAATAGTAGCGACGTAAATTGAACAAATGTGATAGAATTTCGCTGAATTCTTATATTAACCAAATTATAAAATGCTCTAATCGGGTCCCTGTTCGCCCTACCCTAGAAGCTTAACAGGGCATTTCACTCGTCATTTCATGCGGTTTGAGATGCCGCTTAGCCCAGTAGGCTATCTGAAATAGGAGCGACGTAAATTGAACAAATGTGATTGAATTACGCTGAATTCTTATATTAACCGTGATATAAAATGATCTAATCGGGACTCTGTTTGCCCTACCCTAGAAGTTTAACAGTGCATTTTACTTGTCATTTCATGCGCTTTGAGATGCCTCTTAGCCCAATACGCTATCTGAAATAGGAGCGACGTAAATTGAACAAATGTGATAGAATTTCGCTGAATTCTTAAATTATCCATAATATAAAATGATCTAATCGGGTCACTGATTGCCCTATCATAGCAGGTTAATAGTGCAGTTTACTCGCCATTCCACGCGCTTTAAGATGCCGCCTAGCCCAGTACGCTATCTGAAATAGGAGCGACGTAAATGGAACAAATGTGATTGAATTTTGCTGAATTCTTAAATTAACCATAATATAAAATGGTCTAATCGGGTCTCTGTTTGCCCTACCCTAGAAGTTTAATAGTGCATTTTACTCGCCATTTCATGCGCTTTGAGATGTCGCATTGCCCAATACGCTATCTGAAATAGGAGCGACGTACATTGAACAAATGTGGTAGAATTTCGCTGAATACTTATATTGACCAAAATATAAAATGATCTAATCGGGTCTCCGATTGCCCTATCATAGAAGGTTAATATTGCAGTTTACTCACCAACCCACGAGCTTTAAGATGCCGCCTATCCCAGTACGCTATCTGAAATAGGAGCGACGTAAATTGAACAAATGTGATAGAATTTCGCTGAATTCTTAAATTAACCATAATATAAAATGATCTAATCGGGTCTCTGTTTGCCCTACCCTAGAAGTTTAATAGTGCATTTTACTCGCCATTTCATGCGCTTTGAGATGCCGCTTAGCCCAATACGCTATCTGAAATAGGAGCGACGTAAATTGAACAAATGTGATAGAATTTCGCTGAATTCTTATATTAACCATAATGTAGAATGATCTAATCGGGTCTCTGATTGCCCCATTATAGAAGTTTAATAGTGCATTTTACTCGCCATTTCATGAGCTTTGAGATGCCGCTTAGCCCAATACGCTATCTGAAGTAGGAGCGACGTAAATTGAACAAATGCGATAGAATTTCGCTGAATTCTTATATTAACCATAATATAAAATGATCTAATCGGGTCTCTGTTCGCCCTACCCTAGAAGTTTAAGAGTGCATTTCTCTCGTCATTTCTTGCGCTTTGAGATGCCGTTTAGCCCAATACGCTATCTGCAATAGGGGCGACGTAAATTGAACAAATGTGATAGAATTACGCTGAATTCTTATATTAACCGTAATATAAAATAGTCTAATCGGGTCTCTGTTCGCCCTACCCTAGAAGTTTAATAATGCATTTCACTCGACATTTCATGCGCTTTGAGATGCCGCTTAGCCCAATACGCTATCTGAAATAGGAGCGACGTAAATTGAACGAATGTGATAGAATTTCGCTGAATCCTTACATTAACCATAATATAAAATGATCTAATCGGGTCTCTGTTTGCCCTATCGTAGAAGTTTAATAGTGAATTTTACTCGCCATTTCATGCGCTTTGAGATGCCTCTTAGCCCAATACGCTATCTGAATTAGGAGCGACGTAAATTGAAGAAATGTGATAGAATTTCGCTGAATTCTTATATTAACCAGAATATAAAATGATCTAATCGGATCTCTGATTGCCCTATCATAGAAGGTTAATAGTGCATTTTATTCGCCATTCCACGCGCTTTAAGATGCCGCCTAGCCCAGTAGGCTATCTGAAATAGGAGCGACGTAAATTGGACAAATGTGATAGAATTTCGCTGAATTCTTATATTAACCATAATGTAGAATGATCTAATCGGGTCTCTGTTCGCCCTACCCTAGAAGTTTAATAGTGCATTTCACTCGTCATTCCACGCGCTTTAGGATGACGCCTAGCCCAGTAGGCTATCTGAAATAGGAGCGACGCAAATTGAACAAATGTGATAGAATTACGCTGAATTCTTATATTAACCGTAATATAAAATGATCTAATCGGGTGTCTGTTTGCCTTACCCAAGAAGTTTGATAGTGCATTTTGCTCTCCATTTCATGCGCTTTGAGATGCCGCTTAGCCCAATACGCTATCTGAAATAGGAGCGACGTAAATTGAACAAATACGATAGAATTTCGCTGAATCCTTAAGTTAACCATAATGTAAAATGGTCTAATCGGGTCTCTGTTTGCCCTACCCTAGAAGTTGAATAGTGCATTTTACTTGCCATTTCATGCGCTTTGAGATGCCGCTTAGCCCAATACGCTATCTGAAATAGGAGCGACGTAAATTGAACAAATGTGATAGAATTTCGCTGAATTCTTATATTAACCATAATGTAGAATGATCTAATCGGGTCTCTGTTCGCACTACCGTAGAAGTTTAATAGTGCATTTTACTCGCCATTTCATGCGCTTTGAGATGCCGCTTAGCCCAATACGCTACATGAAATAGGAGCGACGTAAATTGAACAAATGTGATAGAATTTCGCTGAATTCTTAAATTAACCATAATATAAAATGATCTAATCGGGTCTCTGTTTGCCCTACCGTAGAAGTTTAATAGTGAATTTTACTCGCCATTTCATGCGCTTTGAGATGCCTCTTAGCCCAATACGCTATCTGAAATAGGAGCGACGTAAATTGAACAAATGTGATTGAATTACGCTGAATTCTTATATTAACCGTGATATAAAATGATCTAATCGGGACCCTGTTTGCCCTACCCTAGAAGTTTAACAGTGCATTTTACTTGCCATTTCATGCGCTTTGAGATGCCTCTTAGCCCAATACGCTATCTGAAATAGGAGCGACGTAAATTGAACAAATGTTATAGAATTTCGCTGAATTCTTAAATTATCCATAATATAAAATGATCTAATCGGGTCACTGATTGCCCTATCATAGAAGGTTAATATTGCAGTTTACTCACCATGCCACGAGCTTTAAGATGCCGCCTATCCCAGTACGCTATCTGAAACAGGAGCGACGTAAATGGAACAAATGTGATTGAATTTTGCTGAATTCTTAAATTAACCATAATATAAAATGGTCTAATCGGGTCTCTGTTTGCCCTACCCTAGAAGTTTAATAGTGCATTTTACTCGCCATTTCATGCGCTTTGAGATGTCGTATTGCCCAATACGCTATCTGAAATAGGAGCGACGTACATTGAACAAATGTGGTAGAATTTCGCTGAATACTTATATTAACCAAAATATAAAATGATCTAATCGGGTCTCCGATTGCCCTATCATAGAAGGTTAATATTGCAGTTTACTCACCATGCCACGAGCTTTAAGATGCCGCCTATCCCAGTACGCTATCTGGAATAGGAGCGACGTAAATTGAACAAATGTGATAGAATTTCGCTGAATTCTTATATTAACCAAAATATAAAATGATCTAATCGGGTCTCTGATTGCCCTATCATAGAAGGTTAATAGTGCAGTTTACTCGCCATTCCACGCGCTTTAAGATGCCGCCTAGCCCAGTACGCTATCTGAAATAGGAGCGACGTAAATTGGACAAATGTGATTGAATTACGCTGAATTCTTATATTAACCGTAATATAAAACGATATAATCGGGTCCCTCTTTGCCTTACCCTAGAAGTTTAATAGTGCATTTCACTCGTCATTTCATGCGCTTTGAGATGCCGCTTAGCCCAATACGCTATCTGAAATAGGAGCGACGTAAATTGAACAAATGTGATAGAATTTCGCTGAATCCTTATATTAACCATAATGTAAAATGATCTAATCGGGTCTCTGTTTGCCTTACGCTAGAAGTTTGATAGTGCATTTTACTCGCCATTTCATGCGCTTTGAGATCCCGCTTGGCCCAATACGGTATCTGAAATAGGAGCGACGTAAATTGAACAAATGTGATAGAATTTTGCTGAATTCTTAAATTAACCATAATATAAAATGATCTAATCGGGTCTCTGTTTGCCTTACCCTAGAAGTTTAATTGTGCATTTCACTCGTCATTTCGTGCGCTTTGAGATGCCGCTTAGCCTAATACGCTATCTGAAATACGAGCGACGTAAATTGAACAAATGTGATAGAATTTCGCTGAATTCTTATATTAACCAAAATATAAAATGATCTAATCGCGTTTCTGATTGCCCATATCATAGAAGGTTAATAGTGCATTTTACCCGCCATTACACGCGCTTTAAGATGCCGCCTAGGCCAGTTGGCTATCTGACATAGGAGCGACGCAAATTGAACAAATGTGATAGAATTACGCTGAATTCTTATATTAACCGTAACATAAAATGATCTAATCGGGTGTCTGTTTGCCTTACCCTAGAAGATTAATAGTGCATTTTACTCGCCATGTCATGCGCTTTGAGATGCCGCTTAGCCCAATACGCTATCTGAAATAGGAGCGACGTAAATTGAACAAATGTGATAGAATTTCGCTGAATTCTTAAATTAACCATAATATAAAATGATCTAATCGGGTCTCTGTTTGCCCTACCCTAGAAGTATAATAGTGCATTTTACTCGCCATTTCATGCGCTTTGAGATGCCGCTTAGCCCAATACGCTACATGAAATAGGAGCGACGTAAATTGAACAAATGGGATAGAATGTTGCATAATTATTAAATTAAGCATAATATAAAATGATATAATCGGGTCTCTATTTGCCCTACCCTAGAAGTTTAATAGTGCATTTTACTCGCCATTTCATGCGCTTTGACATGCCGCTTAGCCCAATACGCTATCTGAAATAGGAGCGACGTAAATTGAAGAAATGTGATAGAATTTCGCTGAATTCTTATATTAACCAGAATATAAAATGATCTAATCGGATCTCTGATTGCCCTATCATAGAAGGTTAATAGTGCATTTTATTCGCCATTCCTCGCGCTTTAAGATGCCGCCTAGCCCAGTAGGCTATCTGAAATAGGAGCGACGTAAATTGGACAAATGTGATTGAATTACGCTGAATTCTTATATTAACCGTAATATAAAATGATCTAATCGTCTCTCTCTTTGCCTTACCCTAGAAGTTTAATAGTGCATTTCACTCGTCATTTCATGCGCTTTGAGATGCCGCTTAGCCCAATACGCTATCTGAAATAGGAGCGACGTAAATTGAACAAATACGATAGAATTTCGCTGAATCCTTAAGTTAACCATAATGTAAAATGGTCTAATCGGGTCTCTGTTTGCCCTACCCTAGAAGTTGAATAGTGCATTTTACTAGCCATTTCATGCGCTTTGAGATGCCGCTTAGCCCAATACGCTACATGAAATAGGAGCGACGTAAATTGAACAAATGTGATAGAATTTTGCTTAATTATTAAATTAAGCATAATATAAAATGATATAATCGGGTCTCTATTTGCCCTACCCTAGAAGTTTAATAGTGCATTTTACTCGCCATTTCATGCGCTTTGAGATGCCGCTTAGCCCAATCCGCTATCTGAAATAGGAGCGACGTAAATTGAACAAATGTGATAGAATTTCGCTGAATTCTTATATTAACCAAATTATAAAATGCTCTAATCGGGTCCCTGTTCGCCCTACCCTAGAAGCTTAACAGGGCATTTCACTCGTCATTTCATGCGGTTTGAGATGCCGCTTAGCCCAGTAGGCTATCTGAAATAGGAGCGACGTAAATTGAACAAATGCGATTGAATTACGCTGAATTCTTATATTAACCGTGATATAAAATGATCTAATCGGGACTCTGTTTGCCCTACCCTAGAAGTTTAACAGTGCATTTTACTTGCCATTTCATGCGCTTTGAGATGCCTCTTAGCCCAATACGCTATCTGAAATAGGAGCGACGTAAATTGAACAAATGTGATAGAATTTCGCTGAATTCTTAAATTATCCATAATATAAAATGATCTAATCGGGTCACTGATTGCCCTATCATAGCAGGTTAATAGTGCAGTTTACTCGCCATTCCACGCGCTTTAAGATGCCGCCTAGCCCAGTACGCTATCTGAAACAGGAGCGACATACGTTGAACAAATGTGATAGAATTACGATGAATTCTTATATTAACGGCAATATAAAATGATCTAATCGAGTCTCTGTTTGCCCGACCCTAGAAGTTTAATAGTGCATTTTACTAGCCATTTCATGCGCTTTGAGATGCCGCTTTGCCCAGTACGCTATCTGAAATAGGAGCGACGTAAATTGAACAAATGTGATAGAATTTCGCTGAATCCTTATATTAACCATAATGTAAAATGATCTAATCGGGTCTCTGTATGCCTTTCCCTAGAAGTTTGATAGTGCATTTTACTCGCCATTTCATGCGCTTTGAGGTCCCGCTTGGCCCAATACGGTATCTGAAATAGGAGCGACGTAAATTGAACAAATGTGATAGAATTTTGCTGAATTCTTAAATTAACCATAATATAAAATGATCTAATCGGGTCTCTGTTTGCCTTACCCTAGAAGTTTAATTGTGCATTTTACTCGCCATTTCATGCGCTTTGACATGCCGCTTAGCCCAATACGCTATCTGAAATAGGAGCGACGTAAATTGAAGAAATGTGATAGAATTTCGCTGAATTCTTATATTAACCAGAATATAAAATGATCTAATCGGATCTCTGATTGCCCTATCATAGAAGGTTAATAGTGCATTTTATTCGCCATTCCTCGCGCTTTAAGATGCCGCCTAGCCCAGTAGGCTATCTGAAATAGGAGCGACGTAAATTGGACAAATGTGATTGCATTACGCTGAATTCTTATATTAACCGTAATATAAAATGATCTAATCGGGTCTCTCTTTGCCTTAACCTAGAAGTTTAATAGTGCATTTCACTCGTCATTTCATGCGCTTTGAGATGCCGCTTAGCCCAATACGCTATCTGAAATAGGAGCGACGTAAATTGAACAAATGTGATAGAATTTCGCTGAATTCTTATATTAACCATAATGTAGAATGATCTAATCGGGTCTCTGTTCGCCCTACCCTAGAAGTTTAATAGTGCATTTCACCGTCATTCCACGCGCTTTAGGATGACGCCTAGCCCAGTAGGCTATCTGAAATAGGAGCGACGCAAATTGAACAAATGTGATAGAATTACGCTGAATTCTTATATTAACCGTAATATAAAATGATCTAATCGGGTGTCTGTTTGCCTTACCCAAGAAGTTTGATAGTGCATTTTACTCTCCATTTCATGCGCTTTGAGATGCCGCTTAGCCCAATACGCTATCTGAAATAGGAGCGACGTAAATTGAACAAATACGATAGAATTTCGCTGAATCCTTAAGTTAACCATAATGTAAAATGGTCTAATCGGGTCTCTGTTTGCCCTACCCTAGAAGTTGAATAGTGCATTTTACTTGCCATTTCATGCGCTTTGAGATGCCGCTTAGCCCAATACGCTATCTGAAATAGGAGCGACGTAAATTGAACAAATGTGATAGAATTTCGCTGAATTCTTATATTAACCATAATGTAGAATGATCTAATCGGGTCTCTGTTCGCACTACCGTAGAAGTTTAATAGTGCATTTTACTCGCCATTTCATGAGCTTTGAGATGCCGCTTAGCCCAATACGCTATCTGAAGTAGGAGCGACGTAAATTGAACAAATGCGATAGAATTTCGCTGAATTCTTATATTAACCATAATATAAAATGATCTAATCGGGTGTCTGTTTGCCTTACCCAAGAAGTTTGATAGTGCATTTTACTCTCCATTTCATGCGCTTTGAGATGCCGCTTAGCCCAATACGCTATCTGAAATAGGAGCGACGTAAATTGAACAAATACGATAGAATTTCGCTGAATCCTTAAGTTAACCATAATGTAAAATGATCTAATCGGGTCTCTGTTTGCCCTACCCTAGAAGTATAATAGTGCATTTTACTCGCCATTTCATGCGCTTTGAGATGCCGCTTAGCCCAATACGCTACATGAAATAGGAGCGACGTAAATTGAACAAATGGGATAGAATGTTGCATAATTATTAAATTAAGCATAATATAAAATGATATAATCGGGTCTCTATTTGCCCTACCCTAGAAGTTTAATAGTGCATTTTACTCGCCATTTCATGCGCTTTGACATGCCGCTTAGCCCAATACGCTATCTGAAATAGGAGCGACGTAAATTGAAGAAATGTGATAGAATTTCGCTGAATTCTTATATTAACCAGAATATAAAATGATCTAATCGGATCTCTGATTGCCCTATCATAGAAGGTTAATAGTGCATTTTATTCGCCATTCCTCGCGCTTTAAGATGCCGCCTAGCCCAGTAGGCTATCTGAAATAGGAGCGACGTAAATTGGACAAATGTGATTGAATTACGCTGAATTCTTATATTAACCGTAATATAAAATGATCTAATCGGGTCTCTCTTTGCCTTACCCTAGAAGTTTAATAGTGCATTTCACTCGTCATTTCATGCGCTTTGAGATGCCGCTTAGCCCAATACGCTATCTGAAATAGGAGCGACGTAAATTGAACAAATACGATAGAATTTCGCTGAATCCTTAAGTTAACCATAATGTAAAATGGTCTAATCGGGTCTCTGTTTGCCCTACCCTAGAAGTTGAATAGTGCATTTTACTAGCCATTTCATGCGCTTTGAGATGCCGCTTAGCCCAATACGCTACATGAAATAGGAGCGACGTAAATTGAACAAATGTGATAGAATTTTGCTTAATTATTAAATTAAGCATAATATAAAATGATATAATCGGGTCTCTATTTGCCCTACCCTAGAAGTTTAATAGTGCATTTTACTCGCCATTTCATGCGCTTTGAGATGCCGCTTAGCCCAATCCGCTATCTGAAATAGGAGCGACGTAAATTGAACAAATGTGATAGAATTTCGCTGAATTCTTATATTAACCAAATTATAAAATGCTCTAATCGGGTCCCTGTTCGCCCTACCCCTAGAAGCTTAACAGGGCATTTCACTCGTCATTTCATGCGGTTTGAGATGCCGCTTAGCCCAGTAGGCTATCTGAAATAGGAGCGACGTAAATTGAACAAATGTGATTGAATTACGCTGAATTCTTATATTAACCGTGATATAAAATGTTCTAATCGGGACTCTGTTTGCCCTACCCTAGAAGTTTAACAGTGCATTTTACTTGCCATTTCATGCGCTTTGAGATGCCTCTTAGCCCAATACGCTATCTGAAATAGGAGCGACGTAAATTGAACAAATGTGATAGAATTTCGCTGAATTCTTAAATTATCCATAATATAAAATGATCTAATCGGGTCACTGATTGCCCTATCATAGCAGGTTAATAGTGCAGTTTACTCGCCATTCCACGCGCTTTAAGATGCCGCCTAGCCCAGTACGCTATCTGAAACAGGAGCGACATACGTTGAACAAATGTGATAGAATTACAATGAATTCTTATATTAACGGCAATATAAAATGATCTAATCGAGTCTCTGTTTGCCCTACCCTAGAAGTTGAATAGTGCATTTTACTTGCCATTTCATGCGCTTTGAGATGCCGCTTAGCCCAATACGCTATCTGAAATAGGAGCGACGTAAATTGAACAAATGTGATAGAATTTCGCTGAATTCTTATATTAACCATAATGTAGAATGATCTAATCGGGTCTCTGTTCGCACTACCGTAGAAGTTTAATAGTGCATTTTACTCGCCATTTCATGAGCTTTGAGATGCCGCTTAGCCCAATACGCTATCTGAAGTAGGAGCGACGTAAATTGAACAAATGCGATAGAATTTCGCTGAATTCTTATATTAACCATAATATAAAATGATCTAATCGGGTCTCTGTTCGCCCTACCCTAGAAGTTTAAGAGTGCATTTCTCTCGTCATTTCTTGCGCTTTGAGATGCCGTTTAGCCCAATACGCTATCTGCAATAGGAGCGACGTAAATTGAACAAATGTGATAGAATTACGCTGAATTCTTAAATTATCCATAATATAAAATGATCTAATCGGGTCACTGATTGCCCTATCGTAGCAGGTTAATAGTGCAGTTTACTCGCCATTCCACGCGCTTTAAGATGCCGCCTAGCCCAGTACGCTATCTGAAATAGGAGCGACGTAAATTGAACAAATGTGATAGAATTTCGCTGAATTCTTAAATTAACCATAATATAAAATGATCTAATCGGGTCTCTGTTTGCCCTACCCTTGAAGTTTAATAGTGCACTTTTCTCGCCATTTCATGCGCTTTGAGATGCCGCTTAGCCCAATACGCTATCTGAAATAGGAGCGACGTAAATTGAATAAATGTGATAGAATTTCTCTGAATTCTTATATTAACCTTAATGTAAAATGATCTAATCGGGTCTCTGATTGCCCTATCATAGAAGGTTAATAGTGCATTCTACTCGCCATTCCACGCTCTTTAAGATGCCGCCTAGCCCAGTACGCTATCTGAAACAGGAGCGACATACGTTGAACAAATGTGATAGAATTACGATGAATTCTTATATTAACGGCAATATAAAATGATCTAATCGAGTCTCTGTTTGCCCGACCCTAGAAGTTTAATAGTGCATTTTACTAGCCATTTCATGCGCTTTGAGATGCCGCTTTGCCCAGTACGCTATCTGAAATAGGAGCGACGTAAATTGAACAAATGTGATAGAATTTCGCTGAATCCTTATATTAACCATAATGTAAAATGATCTAATCGGGTCTCTGTATGCCTTACCCTAGAAGTTTGATAGTGCATTTTACTCGCAATTTCATGCGCTTTGAGATCCCGCTTGGCCCAATACGGTATCTGAAATAGGAGCGACGTAAATTGAACAAATGTGATAGAATTTTGCTGAATTCTTAAATTAACCATAATATAAAATGATCTAATCGGGTCTCTGTTTGCCTTACCCTAGAAGTTTAATTGTGCATTTTACTCGCCATTTCATGCGCTTTGACATGCCGCTTAGCCCAATACGCTATCTGAAATAGGAGCGACGTAAATTGAAGAAATGTGATAGAATTTCGCTGAATTCTTATATTAACCAGAATATAAAATGATCTAATCGGATCTCTGATTGCCCTATCATAGAAGGTTAATAGTGCATTTTATTCGCCATTCCACGCGCTTTAAGATGCCGCCTAGCCCAGTAGGCTATCTGAAATAGGAGCGACGTAAATTGGACAAATGTGATTGAATTAAGCTGAATTCTTATATTAACCGTAATATAAAATGATCTAATCGGGTCTCTCTTTGCCTTAACCTAGAAGTTTAATAGTGCATTTCACTCGTCATTTCATGCGCTTTGAGATGCCGCTTAGCCCAATACGCTATCTGAAATAGGAGCGACGTAAGTTGAACAAATGTGATAGAATTTCGCTGAATTCTTATATTAACCATAATGTAGAATGATCTAATCGGGTCTCTGTTCGCCCTACCCTAGAAGTTTAATAGTGCATTTCACTCGTCATTCCACGCGCTTTAGGATGACGCCTAGCCCAGTAGGCTATCTGAAATAGGAGCGACGCAAATTGAACAAATGTGATAGAATTACGCTGAATTCTTATATTAACCGTAATATAAAATGATCTAATCGGGTGTCTGTTTGCCTTACCCAAGAAGTTTGATAGTGCATTTTGCTCTCCATTTCATGCGCTTTGAGATGCCGCTTAGCCCAATACGCTATCTGAAATAGGAGCGACGTAAATTGAACAAATACGATAGAATTTCGCTGAATCCTTAAGTTAACCATAATGTAAAATGGTCTAATCGGGTCTCTGTTTGCCCTACCCTAGAAGTTGAATAGTGCATTTTACTTGCCATTTCATGCGCTTTGAGATGCCGCTTAGCCCAATACGCTATCTGAAATAGGAGCGACGTAAATTGAACAAATGTGATAGAATTTCGCTGAATTCTTATATTAACCATAATGTAGAATGATCTAATCGGGTCTCTGTTCGCACTACCGTAGAAGTTTAATAGTGCATTTTACTCGCCATTTCATGCGCTTTGAGATGCCGCTTAGCCCAATACGCTACATGAAATAGGAGCGACGTAAATTGAACAAATGTGATAGAATTTCGCTGAATTCTTAAATTAACCATAATATAAAATGATCTAATCGGGTCTCTGTTTGCCCTACCGTAGAAGTTTAATAGTGAATTTTACTCGCCATTTCATGCGCTTTGAGATGCCTCTTAGCCCAATACGCTATCTGAAATAGGAGCGACGTAAATTGAACAAATGTGATAGAATTTCGCTGAATTCTTAAATTAACCATAATATAAAATGATCTAATCGGGTCTCTGTTTGCCCTACCCTAGATGTTTAATAGTGCATTTTACTCGCCATTTCATGCGCTTTGAGATGCCGCTTAGCCCAATACGCTACATGAAATAGGAACGACGTAAATTGAACAAATGTGATAGAATTTTGCTTAATTATTAAATTAAGCATAATATAAAATGATCTAATCGGGTCTCTGTTTGCCCTACCCTTGAAGTTTAATAGTGCACTTTTCTCGCCATTTCATGCGCTTTGAGATGCCGCTTAGCCCAATACGCTATCTGAAATAGGAGCGACGTAAATTGAATAAATGTGATAGAATTTCTCTGAATTCTTATATTAACCTTAATGTAAAATGATCTAATCGGGTCTCTGATTGCCCTATCATAGAAGGTTAATAGTGCATTCTACTCGCCATTCCACGCTCTTTAAGATGCCGCCTAGCCCAGTACGCTATCTGAAACAGGAGCGACATACGTTGAACAAATGTGATAGAATTACGATGAATTCTTATATTAACGGCAATATAAAATGATCTAATCGAGTCTCTGTTTGCCCGACCCTAGAAGTTTAATAGTGCATTTTACTAGCCATTTCATGCGCTTTGAGATGCCGCTTTGCCCAGTACGCTATCTGAAATAGGAGCGACGTAAATTGAACAAATGTGATAGAATTTCGCTGAATCCTTATATTAACCATAATGTAAAATGATCTAATCGGGTCTCTGTATGCCTTACCCTAGAAGTTTGATAGTGCATTTTACTCGCCATTTCATGCGCTTTGAGATCCCGCTTGGCCCAATACGGTATCTGAAATAGGAGCGACGTAAATTGAACAAATGTGATAGAATTTTGCTGAATTCTTAAATTAACCATAATATAAAATGATCTAATCGGGTCTCTGTTTGCCTTACCCTAGAAGTTTAATTGTGCATTTTACTCGCCATTTCATGCGCTTTGACATGCCGCTTAGCCCAATACGCTATCTGAAATAGGAGCGACGTAAATTGAAGAAATGTGATAGAATTTCTCTGAATTCTTATATTAACCAGAATATAAAATGATCTAATCGGATCTCTGATGGCCCTATCATAGAAGGTTAATAGTGCATTTTATTCGCGATTCCACGCGCTTTAAGATGCCGCCTAGCCCAGTAGGCTATCTGAAATAGGAGCGACGTAAATTGGACAAATGTGATTGAATTAAGCTGAATTCTTATATTAACCGTAATATAAAATGATCTAATCGGGTCTCTCTTTGCCTTAACCTAGAAGTTTAATAGTGCATTTCACTCGTCATTTCATGCGCTTTGAGATGCCGCTTAGCCCAATACGCTATCTGAAATAGGAGCGACGTAAGTTGAACAAATGTGATAGAATTTCGCTGAATTCTTATATTAACCATAATGTAGAATGATCTAATCGGGTCTCCGTTCGCCCTACCCTAGAAGTTTAATAGTGCATTTCACTCGTCATTCCACGCGCTTTAGGATGACGCCTAGCCCAGTAGGCTATCTGAAATAGGAGCGACGCAAATTGAACAAATGTGATAGAATTACGCTGAATTCTTATATTAACCGTAATATAAAATGATCTAATCGGGTGTCTGTTTGCCTTACCCAAGAAGTTTGATAGTGCATTTTGCTCTCCATTTCATGCGCTTTGAGATGCCGCTTAGCCCAATACGCTATCTGAAATAGGAGCGACGTAAATTGAACAAATACGATAGAATTTCGCTGAATCCTTAAGTTAACCATAATGTAAAATGGTCTAATCGGGTCTCTGTTTGCCCTACCCTAGAAGTTGAATAGTGCATTTTACTTGCCATTTCATGCGCTTTGAGATGCCGCTTAGCCCAATACGCTATCTGAAATAGGAGCGACGTAAATTGAACAAACGTGATAGAATTTCGCTGAATTCTTATATTAACCATAATGTAGAATGATCTAATCGGGTCTCTGTTCGCACTACCGTAGAAGTTTAATAGTGCATTTTACTCGCCATTTCATGCGCTTTGAGATGCCGCTTAGCCCAATACGCTACATGAAATAGGAGCGACGTAAATTGAACAAATGTGATGGAATTTCGCTGAATTCTTAAATTAACCATAATATAAAATGATCTAATCGGGTCTCTGTTTGCCCTACCGTAGAAGTTTAATAGTGAATTTTACTCGCCATTTCATGCGCTTTGAGATGCCTCTTAGCCCAATACGCTATCTGAAATAGGAGCGACGTAAATTGAACAAATGTGATTGAATTACGCTGAATTCTTATATTAACCGTGATATAAAATGATCTAATCGGGACTCTGTTTGCCCTACCCTAGAAGTTTAACAGTGCATTTTACTTGCCATTTCATGCGCTTTGAGATGCCTCTTAGCCCAATACGCTATCTGAAATAGGAGCGACGTAAATTGAACAAATGTGATAGAATTTCGCTGAATTCTTAAATTATCCATAATATAAAATGATCTAATCGGGTCACTGATTGCCCTATCATAGCAGGTTAATAGTGCAGTTTACTCGCCATTCCACGCGCTTTAAGATGCCGCCTAGCCCAGTACGCTATCTGAAATAGGAGCGACGTAAATGGAACAAATGTGATTGAATTTTGCTGAATTCTTAAATTAACCATAATATAAAATGGTCTAATCGGGTCTCTGTTTGCCCTACCCTAGAAGTTTAATAGTGCATTTTACTCGCCATTTCATGCGCTTTGAGATGTCGCATTGCCCAATACGCTATCTGAAATAGGAGCGACGTACATTGAACAAATGTGGTAGAATTTCGCTGAATACTTATATTGACCAAAATATAAAATGATCTAATCGGGTCTCCGATTGCCCTATCATAGAAGGTTAATATTGCAGTTTACTCACCATGCCACGAGCTTTAAGATGCCGCCTATCCCAGTACGCTATCTGGAATAGGAGCGACGTAAATTGAAGGAATGTGATAGAATTTTGCTTAATTATTAAGTTCAGCATAATATAAAATGATCTAATCGGGTCTCTGTTTGCGTTACCCTACAAGTTTAATTGTGCATTTCACTCGTCATTCCACGCGCTTTAAGATGCGGCCTAGCCCAGTACGCTATCTGAAATAGGAGCGACGTAAATTGAACAAATGTGATAGAATTACGCTGAATTCTTATATTAACCGTAATATAAAATAATCTAATCGGGTCTCTGTTCGCCCTACCCTAGAAGTTTAATAATGCATTTCACTCGACATTTTATGCGCTTTGAGATGCCGCTTAGCCCAATACGCTATCTGAAACAGGAGCGACGTAAATTGAACAAATGTGATAGAATTTCGCTGAATCCTTACATTAACCATAATATAAAATGATCTAATCGGGTCTCTGTTTGCCCTACCGTAGAAGTTTAATAGTGAATTTTACTCGCCATTTCATGCGCTTTGAGATGCCTCTTAGCCCAATACGCTATCTGAAATAGGAGCGACGTAAATTGAACAAATGTGATAGAATTTCGCTGAATTCTTAAATTATCCATAATATAAAATGATCTAATCGGGTCACTGATTGCCCTATCATAGCAGGTTAATAGTGCAGTTTACTCGCCATTCCACGCGCTTTAAGATGCCGCCTAGCCCAGTACGCTATCTGAAATAGGAGCGACGTAAATTGAACAAATGTGATAGAATTTCGCTGAATTCTTAAATTAACCATAATATAAAATGATCTAATCGGGTCTCTGTTTGCCCTACCCTAGAAGTTTAATAGTGCATTTTACTCGCCATTTCATGCGCTTTGACATGCCGCTTAGCCCAATACGCTATCTGAAATAGGAGCGACGTAAATTGAAGAAATGTGATAGAATTTCGCTGAATTCTTATATTAACCAGAATATAAAATGATCTAATCGGATCTCTGATTGCCCTATCATAGGAGGTTAATAGTGCATTTTATTCGCCATTCCTCGCGCTTTAAGATGCCGCCTAGCCCAGTAGGCTATCTGAAATAGGAGCGACGTAAATTGGACAAATGTGATTGAATTACGCTGAATTCTTATATTAACCGTAATATAAAATGATCTAATCGGGTCTCTCTTTGCCTTACCCTAGAAGTTTAATAGTGCATTTCACTCGTGATTTCATGCGCTTTGAGATGCCGCTTAGCCCAATACGCTATCTGAAATAGGAGCGACGTAAATTGAACAAATGTGATAGAATTTCGCTGAATTCTTATATTAACCATAATGTAGAATGATCTAATCGGGTCTCTGTTCGCCCTACCCTAGAAGTTTAATAGTGCATTTCACCGTCATTCCACGCGCTTTAGGATGACGCCTAGCCCAGTAGGCTATCTGAAATAGGAGCGACGCAAATTGAACAAATGTGATAGAATTACGCTGAATTCTTATATTAACCGTAATATAAAATGATCTAATCGGGTGTCTGTTTGCCTTACCCAAGAAGTTTGATAGTGCATTTTACTCTCCATTTCATGCGCTTTGAGATGCCGCTTAGCCCAATACGCTATCTGAAATAGGAGCGACGTAAATTGAACAAATACGATAGAATTTCGCTGAATCCTTAAGTTAACCATAATGTAAAATGGTCTAATCGGGTCTCTGTTTGCCCTACCCTAGAAGTTGAATAGTGCATTTTACTTGCCATTTCATGCGCTTTGAGATGCCGCTTAGCCCAATACGCTATCTGCAGTAGGAGCGACGTAAATTGAACAAATGCGATAGAATTTCGCTGAATTCTTATATTAACCATAATATAAAATGATCTAATCGGGTCTCTGTTCGCCCTACCCTAGAAGTTTAAGAGTGCATTTCTCTCGTCATTTCTTGCGCTTTGAGATGCCGTTTAGCCCAATACGCTATCTGCAATAGGAGCGACGTAAATTGAACAAATGTGATAGAATTACGCTGAATTCTTATATTAACCGTAATATAAAATAATCTAATCGGGTCTCTGTTCGCCCTACCCTAGAAGTTTAATACTGCATTTCACTCGACATTTCATGCGCTTTGAGATGCCGCTTAGCCCAATACGCTATCTGAAATAGGAGCGACGTAAATTGAACAAATGTGATAGAATTTCGCTGAATCCTTACATTAACCATAATATATAATGATCTAATCGGGTCTCTGTTTGCCCTACCGTATAAGTTTAATAGTGAATTTTACTCGCCATTTCATGCGCTTTCAGATGCCTCTTAGCCCAATACGCTATCTGAAATAGGAGCGACGTAAATTGAACAAATGTGATAGAATTTCGCTGAATTCTTAAATTATCCATAATATAAAATGATCTAATCGGGTCTCTGTTTGCCCTACCCTAGATGTTTAATAGTGCATTTTACTCGCCATTTCATGCGCTTTGAGATGCCGCTTAGCCCAATACGCTACATGAAATAGGAACGACGTAAATTGAACAAATGTGATAGAATTTTGCTTAATTATTAAATTAAGCATAATATAAAATGATATAATCGGGTCTCTATTTGCCCTACCCTAGAAGTTTAATAGTGCATTTTACTCGCCATTTCATGCGCTTTGAGATGCCGCTTAGCCCAGTAGGCTATCTGAAATAGGAGCGACGTAAATTGAACAAATGTGATTGAATTACGCTGAATTCTTATATTAACCGTGATATAAAATGATCTAATCGGGACTCTGTTTGCCCTACCCTAGATGTTTAACAGTGCATTTTACTTGCCATTTCATGCGCTTTGAGATGCCTCTTAGCCCAATACGCTACCTGAAATAGGAGCGACGTAAATTGAACAAATGTGATAGAATTTCGCTGAATTATTAAATTATCCATAATATAAAATGATCTAATCGGGTCACTGATTGCCCTATCATAGCAGGTTAATAGTGCAGTTTACTCGCCATTCCACGCGCTTTAAGATGCCGCCTAGCCCAGTACGCTATCTGAAATAGGAGCGACGTAAGTGGAACAAATGTGATTGAATTTTGCTGAATTCTTAAATTAACCATAATATAAAATGGTCTAATCGGGTCTCTGTTTGCCCTACCCTAGAAGTTTAATAGTGCAATTTACTCGCCATTTCATGCGCTTTGAGATGTCGCATTGCCCAATACGCTATCTGAAATAGGAGCGACGTACATTGAACAAATGTGGTAGAATTTCGCTGAATACTTATATTAACCAAAATATAAAATGATCTACTCGGGTCTCCGATTGCCCTATCATAGAAGGTTAATATTGCAGTTTACTCACCATGCCACGAGCTTTAAGATGCCGCCTATCCCAGTACGCTATCTGGAATAGGAGCGACGTAAATTGAACAAATGTGATAGAATTTCGCTGAATTCTTATATTAACCAAAATATAAAATGATCTAATCGGGTCTCTGATTGCCCTATCATAGAAGGTTAATAGTGCAGTTTACTCGCCATTCCACGCGCTTTAAGATGCCGCCTAGCCCAGTACGCTATCTGAAATAGGAGCGACGTAAATTGGACAAATGTGATTGAATTACGCTGAATTCTTATATTAACCGTAATATAAAACGATATAATCGGGTCTCTCTTTGCCTTACCCTAGAAGTTTAATAGTGCATTTCACTCGTCATTTCATGCGCTTTGAGATGCCGCTTAGCCCAATACGCTATCTGAAATAGGAGCGACGTAAATTGAACAAATGTGATAGAATTTCGCTGAATCCTTATATTAACCATAATGTAAAATGATCTAATCGGGTCTCTGTTTGCCTTACCCTAGAAGTTTGATAGTGCATTTTACTCGCCATTTCATGCGCTTTGAGATCCCGCTTGGCCCAATACGGTATCTGAAATAGGAGCGACGTAAATTGAACAAATGTGATAGAATTTTGCTGAATTCTTAAATTAACCATAATATAAAATGATCTAATCGGGTCTCTGTTTGCCTTACCCTAGAAGTTTAATTGTGCATTTCACTCGTCATTTCGTGCGCTTTGAGATGCCGCTTAGCCTAATACGCTATCTGAAATACGAGCGACGTAAATTGAACAAATGTGATAGAATTTCGCTGAATTCTTATATTAACCAAAATATAAAATGATCTAATCGCGTTTCTGATTGCCCATATCATAGAAGGTTAATAGTGCATTTTACCCGCCATTCCACGCGCTTTAAGATGCCGCCTAGGCCAGTTGGCTATCTGACATAGGAGCGACGCAAATTGAACAAATGTGATAGAATTTCGCTGAATTATTAAATTATCCATAATATAAAATGATCTAATCGGGTCACTGATTGCCCTATCATAGCAGGTTAATAGTGCAGTTTACTCGCCATTCCACGCGCTTTAAGATGCCGCCTAGCCCAGTACGCTATCTGAAATAGGAGCGACGTAAGTGGAACAAATGTGATTGAATTTTGCTGAATTCTTAAATTAACCATAATATAAAATGGTCTAATCGGGTCTCTGTTTGCCCTACCCTAGAAGTTTAATAGTGCAATTTACTCGCCATTTCATGCGCTTTGAGATGTCGCATTGCCCAATACGCTATCTGAAATAGGAGCGACGTACATTGAACAAATGTGGTAGAATTTCGCTGAATACTTATATTAACCAAAATATAAAATGATCTACTCGGGTCTCCGATTGCCCTATCATAGAAGGTTAATATTGCAGTTTACTCACCATGCCACGAGCTTTAAGATGCCGCCTATCCCAGTACGCTATCTGGAATAGGAGCGACGTAAATTGAACAAATGTGATAGAATTTCGCTGAATTCTTATATTAACCAAAATATAAAATGATCTAATCGGGTCTCTGATTGCCCTATCATAGAAGGTTAATAGTGCAGTTTACTCGCCATTCCACGCGCTTTAAGATGCCGCCTATCCCAGTACGCTATCTGAAATAGGAGCGACGTAAATTGGACAAATGTGATTGAATTACGCTGAATTCTTATATTAACCGTAATATAAAACGATATAATCGGGTCTCTCTTTGCCTTACCCTAGAAGTTTAATAGTGCATTTCACTCGTCATTTCATGCGCTTTGAGATGCCGCTTAGCCCAATACGCTATCTGAAATAGGAGCGACGTAAATTGAACAAATGTGATAGAATTTCGCTGAATCCTTATATTAACCATAATGTAAAATGATCTAATCGGGTCTCTGTTTGCCTTACCCTAGAAGTTTGATAGTGCATTTTACTCGCCATTTCATGCGCTTTGAGATCCCGCTTGGCCCAATACGGTATCTGAAATAGGAGCGACGTAAATTGAACAAATGTGATAGAATTTTGCTGAATTCTTAAATTAACCATAATATAAAATGATCTAATCGGGTCTCTGTTTGCCTTACCCTAGAAGTTTAATTGTGCATTTCACTCGTCATTTCGTGCGCTTTGAGATGCCGCTTAGCCTAATACGCTATCTGAAATACGAGCGACGTAAATTGAACAAATGTGATAGAATTTCGCTGAATTCTTATATTAACCAAAATATAAAATGATCTAATCGCGTTTCTGATTGCCCATATCATAGAAGGTTAATAGTGCATTTTACCCGCCATTCCACGCGCTTTAAGATGCCGCCTAGGCCAGTTGGCTATCTGACATAGGAGCGACGCAAATTGAACAAATGTGATAGAATTACGCTGAATTCTTATATTAACCGTAACATAAAATGATCTAATCGGGTGTCTGTTTGCCTTACCCTACAAGATTAATAGTGCATTTTACTCGCCATGTCATGCGCTTTGAGATGCCGCTTAGCCCAATACGCTATCTAAAATAGGAGCGACGTAAATTGAACAAATGTGATAGAATTTCGCTGAATTCTTAAATTAACCATAATATAAAATGATCTAATCGGGTCTCTGTTTGCCCTACCCTAGAAGTTTAATAGTGCATTTTACTCGCCATTTCATGCGCTTTGAGATGCCGCTTAGCCCAATACGCTACATGAAATAGGAGCGACGTAAATTGAGCAAATGGGATAGAATGTTGCTTAATTATTAAATTAAGCATAATATAAAATGATATAATCGGGTCTCTATTTGCCTTACCCTAGAAGATTAATAGTGCATTTTACTCGCCATGTCATGCGCTTTGAGATGCCGCTTAGCCTAATACGCTATCTGAAATAGGAGCGACGTAAATTGAAGAAATGTGATAGAATTTCGCTGAATTCTTATATTAACCAGAATATAAAATGATCTAATCGGATCTCTGATTGCCCTATCATAGAAGGTTAATAGTGCATTTTATTCGCCATTCCTCGCGCTTTAAGATGCCGCCTAGCCCAGTAGGCTATCTGAAATAGGAGCGACGTAAATTGGACAAATGTGATTGAATTACACTGAATTCTTATATTAACCGTAATATAAAATGATCTAATCGGGTCTCTCTTTGCCTTACCCTAGAAGTTTAATAGTGCATTTCACTCGTCATTTCATACGCTTTGAGATGCCGCGTAGCCCAATACGCTATCTGAAATAGGAGCGACGTAAATTGAACAAATACGATAGAATTTCGCTGAATCCTTAAGTTAACCATAATGTAAAATGGTCTAATCGGGTCTCTGTTTGCCCTACCCTAGAAGTTGAATAGTGCACTTTACTTGCCATTTCATGCGCTTTGAGATGCCGCTTAGCCCAATACGCTACATGAAATAGGAGCGACGTAAATTGAACAAATGTGATAGAATTTTGCTTAATTATTAAATTAAGCATAATATAAAATGATATAATCGGGTCACTGATTGCCCTATCATAGCAGGTTAATAGTGCAGTTTACTCGCCATTCCACGCGCTTTAAGATGGCGCATAGCCCAGTACGCTATCTGAAATAGGAGCGACGTAAATGGAACAAATGTGATTGAATTTTGCTGAATTCTTAAATTAACCATAATATAAAATGGTCTAATCGGGTCTCTGTTTGCCCTACTCTAGAAGTTTAATAGTGCATTTTACTCGCCATTTCATACGCTTTGAGATGTCGCATTGCCCAATACGCTATCTGAAATAGGAGCGACGTACATTGAACAAATGTGGTAGAATTTCGCTGAATACTTACATTGACCAAAATATAAAATGATCTAATCGGGTCTCCGATTGCCCTATCATAGAAGGTTAATATTGCAGTTTACTCACCATGCCACGAGCTTTAAGATGCCGCCTATCCCAGTACGCTATCTGGAATAGGAGCGACGTTAATTGAAGAAATGTGATAGAATTTTGCTTAATTATTAAGTTCAGCATAATATAAAATGATCTAATCGGGTCTCTGTTTGCGTTACCCTACAAGTTTAATTGTGCATTTCACTCGTCATTTCATGCGCTTTGAGATGCCGCTTAGCCCAATACGCTATCTGAAATAGGAGCGACGTAAATTGAACAAATGTGATTGAATTACGCTGAATTCTTATATTAACCGTGATATAAAATGATCTAATCGGGACTCTGTTTGCCCTACCCTAGAAGTTTAACAGTGCATTTTACTTGCCATTTCATGCGCTTTGAGATGCCTCTTAGCCCAATACGCTATCTGAAATAGGAGCGACGTAAATTGAACAAATGTGATAGAATTTCGCTGAATTCTTATATTAACCATAATGTAGAATGATCTAATCGGGTCTCTGATTGCCCCATTATAGAAGTTTGATAGTGCATTTTACTCGCCATTTCATGAGCTTTGAGATGCCGCTTAGCCCAATACGCTATCTGAAGTAGGAGCGACGTAAATTGAACAAATGCGATAGAATTTCGCTGAATTCTTATATTAACCATAATATAAATTGATCTAATCGGGTCTCTGTTCGCCCTACCCTAGAAGTTTAAGAGTGCATTTCTCTCGTCATTTCTTGCGCTTTGAGATGCCGTTTAGCCCAATACGCTATCTGCAATAGGAGCGACGTAAATTGAACAAATGTGATAGAATTACGCTGAATTCTTATATTAACCGTAATATAAAATAATCTAATCGGGTCTCTGTTCGCCCTACCCTAGAAGTTTAATAATGCATTTCACTCGACATTTCATGCGCTTTGAGATGCCGCTTAGCCCAATACGCTATCTGAAATAGGAGCGACGTAAATTGAACAAATGTGATAGAATTTCGCTGAATTCTTAAATTAACCATAATATAAAATGATCTAATCGGGTCTCTGTTTGCCCTACCCTAGAAGTTTAATAGTGCATTTTACTCGCCATTTCATGCGCTTTGACATGCCGCTTAGCCCAATACGCTATCTGAAATAGGAGCGACGTAAATTGAAGAAATGTGAAAGAATTTCGCTGAATTCTTATATTAACCAGAATATAAAATGATCTAATCGGATCTCTGATTGCCCTATCATAGGAGGTTAATAGTGCATTTTATTCGCTATTCCTCGCGCTTTAAGATGCCGCCTAGCCCAGTAGGCTATCTGAAATAGGAGCGACGTAAATTGGACAAATGTGATAGAATTTCGCTGAATTCTTATATTAACCATAATGTAGAATGATCTAATCGGGTCTCTGTTCGCCCTACCCTAGAAGTTTAACAGTGCATTTCACTCGTCATTCCACGCGCTTTAGGATGACGCCTAGCCCAGTAGGCTATCTGAAATAGGAGCGACGCAAATTGAACAAATGTGATAGAATTACGCTGAATTCTTATATTAACCGTAATATAAAATGATCTAATCGGGTGTCTGTTTGCCTTACCCAAGAAGTTTGATAGTGCATTTTACTCTCCATTTCATGCGCTTTGAGATGCCGCTTAGCCCAATACGCTATCTGAAATAGGAGCGCCGTAAATTGAACAAATACGATAGAATTTCGCTGAATCCTTAAGTTAACCATAATGTAAAATGGTCTAATCGGGTCTCTGTTTGCCCTACCCTAGAAGTTGAATAGTGCATTTTACTTGCCATTTCATGCGCTTTGAGATGCCGCTTAGCCCAATACGCTATCTGCAGTAGGAGCGACGTAAATTGAACAAATGCGATAGAATTTCGCTGAATTCTTATATTAACCATAATATAAAATGATCTAATCGGGTCTCTGTTCGCCCTACCCTAGAAGTTTAAGAGTGCATTTCTCTCGTCATTTCTTGCGCTTTGAGATGCCGTTTAGCCCAATACGCTATCTGCAATAGGAGCGACGTAAATTGAACAAATGTGATAGAATTACGCTGAATTCTTATATTAACCGTAATATAAAATAATCTAATCGGGTCTCTGTTCGCCCTACCCTAGAAGTTTAATACTGCATTTCACTCGACATTTCATGCGCTTTGAGATGCCGCTTAGCCCAATACGCTATCTGAAATAGGAGCGACGTAAATTGAACAAATGTGATAGAATTTCGCTGAATCCTTACATTAACCATAATATAAAATGATCTAATCGGGTCTCTGTTTGCCCTACCGTATAAGTTTAATAGTGAATTTTACTCGCCATTTCATGCGCTTTCAGATGCCTCTTAGCCCAATACGCTATCTGAAATAGGAGCGACGTAAATTGAACAAATGTGATAGAATTTCGCTGAATTCTTAAATTATCCATAATATAAAATGATCTAATCGGGTCTCTGTTTGCCCTACCCTAGATGTTTAATAGTGCATTTTACTCGCCATTTCATGCGCTTTGAGATGCCGCTTAGCCCAATACGCTACATGAAATAGGAACGACGTAAATTGAACAAATGTGATAGAATTTTGCTTAATTATTAAATTAAGCATAATATAAAATGATATAATCGGGTCTCTATTTGCCCTACCCTAGAAGTTTAATAGTGCATTTTACTCGCCATTTCATGCGCTTTGAGATGCCGCTTAGCCCAGTAGGCTATCTGAAATAGGAGCGATGTAAATTGAACAAATGTGATTGAATTACGCTGAATTCTTATATTAACCGTGATATAAAATGATCTAATCGGGACTCTGTTTGCCCTACCCTAGATGTTTAACAGTGCATTTTACTTGCCATTTCATGCGCTTTGAGATGCCTCTTAGCCCAATACGCTATCTGAAATAGGAGCGACGTAAATTGAACAAATGTGATAGAATTTCGCTGAATTATTAAATTATCCATAATATAAAATGATCTAATCGGGTCACTGATTGCCCTATCATAGCAGGTTAATAGTGCAGTTTACTCGCCATTCCACGCGCTTTAAGATGCCGCCTATCCCAGTACGCTATCTGAAACAGGAGCGACGTAAATTGAAGAAATGTGATAGAATTTTGCTGAATTCTTAAATTAACCATAATATAACATGATCTAATCGGGTATCTGTTTGTCCTACCCTAGAAGTTTAATATTGCATTTTACTCGCCATTTCATGCGCTTTGGGATGCCGCTTAGCCCAATACGCTATCTGAAATAGGAGCGACGTAAATTGAACGAATACGATAGAATTTCGCTGAATCCTTAAGTTAACCATAATATAAAATGGTCTAATCGGGTCTCTGTTTGCCCTACCCTAGAAGTTTAATAGTGCATTTCACTCGTCATTCCACGCGCTTTAGGATGCCGCCTAGCCCAGTAGGCTATCTGAAATAGGAGCGACGCAAATTGAACAAATGTGATAGAACTACCCTGAATTCTTATATTAACCGTAACATAAAATGATCTAATCGGGTGTCTGATTGCCTTACCCTAGAAGATTAATAGTGCATTTTACTCGCCATGTCATGCGCTTTGAGATGCCGCTTAGCCCAATACGCTATCTAAAATAGGAGCGACGTAAATTGAACAAATGTGATAGAATTTCGCTGAATTCTTAAATTAACCATAATATAAAATGATCTAATCGGGTCTCTGTTTGCCCTACCCTAGAAGTTTAATAGTGCATTTTACTCGCCATTTCATGCGCTTTGAGATGCCGCTTAGCCCAATACGCTACATGAAATAGGAGCGACGTAAATTGAGCAAATGGGATAGAATGTTGCTTAATTATTAAATTAAGCATAATATAAAATGATATAATCGGGTCTCTATTTGCCTTACCCTAGAAGTTTAATAGTGCATTTTACTCGCCATTTCATGCGCTTTGACACGCCGCTTAGCCCAATACGCTATCTGAAATAGGAGCGACGTAAATTGAAGAAATGTGATAGAATTTCGCTGAATTCTTATATTAACCAGAATATAAAATGATCTAATCGGATCTCTGATTGCCCTATCATAGAAGGTTAATAGTGCATTTTATTCGCCATTCCTCGCGCTTTAAGATGCCGCCTAGCCCAGTAGGCTATCTGAAATAGGAGCGACGTAAATTGGACAAATGTGATTGAATTACGCTGAATTCTTATATTAACCGTAATATAAAATGATCTAATCGGGTCTCTCTTTGCCTTACCCTAGAAGTTTAATAGTGCATTTCACTCGTCATTTCATGCGCTTTGAGATGCCGCGTAGCCCAATACGCTATCTGAAATAGGAGCGACGTAAATTGAACAAATACGATAGAATTTCGCTGAATCCTTAAGTTAACCATAATGTAAAATGGTCTAATCGGGTCTCTGTTTGCCCTACCCTAGAAGTTGAATAGTGCACTTTACTTGCCATTTCATGCGCTTTGAGATGCCGCTTAGCCCAATACGCTACATGAAATAGGAGCGACGTAAATTGAACAAATGTGATAGAATTTTGCTTAATTATTAAATTAAGCATAATATAAAATGATATAATCGGGTCACTGATTGCCCTATCATAGCAGGTTAATAGTGCAGTTTACTCGCCATTCCACGCGCTTTAAGATGCCGCATAGCCCAGTACGCTATCTGAAATAGGAGCGACGTAAATGGAACAAATGTGATTGAATTTTGCTGAATTCTTAAATTAACCATAATATAAAATGGTCTAATCGGGTCTCTGTTTGCCCTACCCTAGAAGTTTAATAGTGCATTTTACTCGCCATTTCATACGCTTTGAGATGTCGCATTGCCCAATACGCTATCTGAAATAGGAGCGACGTACATTGAACAAATGTGGTAGAATTTCGCTGAATACTTACATTGACCAAAATATAAAATGATCTAATCGGGTCTCCGATTGCCCTATCATAGAAGGTTAATATTGCAGTTTACTCACCATGCCACGAGCTTTAAGATGCCGCCTATCCCAGTACGCTATCTGGAATAGGAGCGACGTTAATTGAAGAAATGTGATAGAATTTTGCTTAATTATTAAGTTCAGCATAATATAAAATGATCTAATCGGGTCTCTGTTTGCGTTACCCTACAAGTTTAATTGTGCATTTCACTCGTCATTTCATGCGCTTTGAGATGCCGCTTAGCCCAATACGCTATCTGAAATAGGAGCGACGTAAATTGAACAAATGTGATTGAATTACGCTGAATTCTTATATTAACCGTGATATAAAATGATCTAATCGGGACTCTGTTTGCCCTACCCTAGAAGTTTAACAGTGCATTTTACTTGCCATTTCATGCGCTTTGAGATGCCTCTTAGCCCAATACGCTATCTGAAATAGGAGCGACGTAAATTGAACAAATGTGATAGAATTTCGCTGAATTCTTATATTAACCATAATGTAGAATGATCTAATCGGGTCTCTGATTGCCCCATTATAGAAGTTTGATAGTGCATTTTACTCGCCATTTCATGAGCTTTGAGATGCCGCTTAGCCCAATACGCTATCTGAAGTAGGAGCGACGTAAATTGAACAAATGCGATAGAATTTCGCTGAATTCTTATATTAACCATAATATAAATTGATCTAATCGGGTCTCTGTTCGCCCTACCCTAGAAGTTTAAGAGTGCATTTCTCTCGTCATTTCTTGCGCTTTGAGATGCCGTTTAGCCCAATACGCTATCTGCAATAGGAGCGACGTAAATTGAACAAATGTGATAGAATTACGCTGAATTCTTATATTAACCGTAATATAAAATAATCTAATCGGGTCTCTGTTCGCCCTACCCTAGAAGTTTAATAATGCATTTCACTCGACATTTCATGCGCTTTGAGATGCCGCTTAGCCCAATGCGCTATCTGAAATAGGAGCGACGTAAATTGAACAAATGTGATAGAATTTCGCTGCATCCTTACATTAACCATAATATAAAATGATCTAATCGGGTCTCTGTTTGCCCTACCGTAGAAGTTTAATAGTGAATTTTACTCGCCATTTCATGCGCTTTGAGATGCCTCTTAGCCCAATACGCTATCTGAATTAGGAGCGACGTAAATTGAACAAATGTGATAGAATTTCGCTGAATTCTTAAATTATCCATAATATAAAATGATCTAATCGGGTCACTGATTGCCCTATCATAGCAGGTTACTAGTGCAGTTTACTCGCCATTCCACGCGCTTTAAGATGCCGCCTAGCCCAGTACGCTATCTGAAATAGGAGCGACGTAAATTGAACAAATGTGATAGAATTTCGCTGAATTCTTATATTAACCAAATTATAAAATGATCTATTCGGGTCCCTGTTCGCCCTACCCTAGAAGCTTAACACGGCATTTCACTCGTCATTTCATGCGGTTTGAGATGCCGCTTAGCCCAGTAGGCTATCTGAAATAGGAGCGACGTAAATTGAACAAATGTGATTGAATTACGCTGAATTCTTATATTAACCGTGATATAAAATGATCTAATCGGGACTCTGTTTGCCCTACCCTAGAAGTTTAACAGTGCATTTTACTTGCCATTTCATGCGCTTTGAGATGTCGCTTTTCCCAATGCGCTATCTGAAATGGGAGCGACGTAAATTGAACAAATGTGGTAGAATTTCGCTGAATACTTATATTCACCAAAATATAAAATGATCTAATCGGGTCTCCGATTGCCCTATCATAGAAGGTTAATATTGCAGTTTACTCACCATGCCACGAGCTTTAAGATGCCGCCTATCCCAGTACGCTATCTGAAACAGGAGCGACGTAAATTGAAGAAATGTGATAGAATTTTGCTGAATTCTTAAATTAACCATAATATAACATGATCTAATCGGGTATCTGTTTGTCCTACCCTAGAAGTTTAATATTGCATTTTACTCGCCATTTCATGCGCTTTGGGATGCCGCTTAGCCCAATACGCTATCTGAAATAGGAGCGACGTAAATTGAACGAATACGATAGAATTTCGCTGAATCCTTAAGTTAACCATAATATAAAATGGTCTAATCGGGTCTCTGTTTGCCCTACCCTAGAAGTTTAATAGTGCATTTCACTCGTCATTCCACGCGCTTTAGGATGCCGCCTAGCCCAGTAGGCTATCTGAAATAGGAGCGACGCAAATTGAACAAATGTGATAGAACTACCCTGAATTCTTATATTAACCGTAACATAAAATGATCTAATCGGGTGTCTGATTGCCTTACCCTAGAAGTTTGATAGTGCATTTTACTCTCCATTTCATGCGCTTTGAGATGCCGCTTAGCCCAATACGCTATCTGAAATAGGAGCGACGTAAATTGAACAAATACGATAGAATTTCGCTGAATCCTTAAGATAACCATAATATAAAATGATCTAATCGCGTCTCTGTTCGCTCTACCCCAGAAGTTTAATAGTGCCTTTCACTCGACATTTCATGCGCTTTGAGATGCCGCTTAGCCCACCACGCTATCTGAAATAGGAGCGACGTAAGTTGAACAAATGTGATAGAATTACGCTGAATTCTTATATTAACCATAATATAAAATGATGTAATCGGGTCTCTGTTTGCCCTACCCTAGAAGTTTAATAGTGCATTTTACTCGTGATTTCATGCGCTTTGAGATGACGCTTAGCCCAGTAGGCTATCTGAAATAGGAGCGACGGAAATTGAACAAATGTTGTAGAATTTCGCTGAATTCTTATATTAACCAAAATATAAAATGATCTAAGCGGGTCTCGGACTGCCCTACCCTAGAAGTTTAATAGTGCATTGTACTCGCCCTTTCTTGCGCTTTAAGATGACGCTTAGCCCAAAACGCTATCTGAAATATGAGCGACGTAAATTGAACAAATGTGATAGAATTTCGCTGAATTCTTTTATTAACCATAATGTAAAATGATCTAATCGGGTCTCTGTTCGCCCTAGCCTAGAAGTTTAATAGTGCATTCTATTCGCCATTTTATGCGCTTTAAGCTGCCGCTTAGCCTAATACGCTATCTGAAATAGGAGCGACGTAAATTGAACAAATGTGATAGACTTTCCCTGAAATCTTATATTAAACAAAATATAAAATGATCTAATCGGGTCTCTGATTACCCTATCATAGAAGTTTAGTAGTGCATTTTACTCGCACTTCCACGCGCTTTAAGATGACGCCTAGCCCAGTACGCTATCTGAAATAGGAGCGACATAAGTTGAACAAATGTGATAGAATTACGCTGAATTCTTATATTAACCATAATATAAAATGATCTAATCGGGTCTCTGTTTGCCTTACCCTCGAAGTTTAATAGTGCATTTTACTCGCCATTTCTTGCGCTTTGAGATGCCGCTTAGCAGAATACGCTATCTAAAATATCAGCGACGTAAATTGAACAAATGTGATAGAATTTCGCTGAATTCTTATATTAACCAAAATATAAAATGATCTAAGCGGGTCTCTGACTGCCCTGCCCTAGAAGTATAATAGTGCATTTTAATGGCCATTTCATGCGCTTTGAGATGCCGCTTAGTACAATAAGCTATCTGAAATAGGAGCGACGCAAATTGAACAAATGTGATAGAATTTTCCTGAAGTCATAAATTAACCATAATATAAAATGATCTAATCGGGTCTCGGTTTGCCTTACCCTAGAAGTTTAATAGTGCATTTTACTCGCCATTTCATGCGGTTTGGGATGCCGCTTAGCCCAATACGCTATCTGAAATAGGAACGACGGAAATTGAACAAATGTGATAGAACTTTGCTGATATCTTACATTAACCGTAATATAAAATGGTCTAATCGGGACACTGTTTACACTACCTAAGAAGTTTAATCGTACATTTCACTCGATATTTCATGCGCTTTGAGATGCCGCTTAGCCCAATACGCTATCTGAAATAGGAGCGACGTAAATTGAACAAATGTGATAGAATTTCGCTGAATTCTTAAATTAACCATAATATAAAATGATCTAATCGGGTCTCTGTTTGCCTTACCCTAGAAGTTTAATAGTGCATTTTACTCGCCATTTCATGCGCTTTGAGATGCCGCTTAGTACAATACGCTATCTGAAATAGGAGCGACGTAAATTGAACAAATGTGATAGAATTTTGCTGAATTCTTAAATTAACCAAAATATAAAATGATCTAATCGGGTCTCTGATTGCCCCATTATAGAAGTTTAATAGTGCATTTTACTCGCCATTTCTTGCGCTTTCAGATGCCGCTTAGCCCAATACGCTATCTGAAATGTCAGCGACGTAAATTGAACAAATGTGATAGAATTTCGCTGAATTCTTATATTAACCTTAATGTAAAATGATCTAATCGGGTCTCTGTTCGCCCTACCCTAGAAGTTTAATAGTGCATTTCACTCGCCATTTCTTGCGGTTTGAGATGCCGCTTAGCCCAATACGCTATCCGAAATATCAGCGACGTAAATTGAACAAATGTGATCGAATTTTGCTGAATTCTTATATTAACCTTAATGTAAAGTGATCTAATCGGGTCTCTGTTCGCCCTACCCTAGATGTTTAATAGTGCATTTTACTCGCCATTTCATGCGCTTTGAGGTGCCGCTTAGCCCAATACGCTATCTGAAATAGGAGCGACGTAAATTGAACAAATGTGATAGAATTTCGCTGAATTGTTAAATTAACCATAATATAAAATGATCTAATCGGGTCTCTGTTTGCCCTACCCTAGAAGTTTAACAGTGCATTTCACTCGTCATTTCATGCGCTTTGAGATGCCGCTTAGCCCAATAAGCTATCTGTAATAGGAGCGACGTAAATTGAACAAATGTAATAGAATTTCCCTGAATTCTTATATTAAACAAAATATAAAACGATCTAATCGGGTCTCTGATTGCCCTATCATAGAGGTTTAGTACTGCATCTTACTCGCCCTTCCACGCGCTTTAAGATGCCGCCTAGCCCAGTACGCTGTCTGAAATAGGAGCGACATAAGTTGAACAAACGTGATAGAATTACGCTGAATTCTTATATTAACCATAATATAAAATGATCTAATCGGGTCTCTGTTTGCCTTACCCTGGAAGCTTAATAGTGCATTTTACTCGCCATTTCTTGCGCTTTGAGATGCCGCCTCGCCCAATACGCTATCTAAAATATCAGCGACGTAAATTGAACAAATGTGATAGAATTTCGCTGAATTCTTATATTAACCAAAATATAAAATGACCTAATCGGGTCACTGATTGCGCTATCATAGAAGTTTAATAGTGCATTTTACTCGCCATTCCACGCGCTTTAAGATGCCGCCTAGCCCAGTACGCTATCTGAAATAGGAGCGACGTAAATTGAACAAATGTGATAGAATTTCTCTGAATTGTTAAATTAACCATAATATAAAATGATGTAATCGAGTCTCTGTTTGCCCTACCCTAGAAGTTTAACAGTGTGTTTCACTCGTCATTTCATGCGCTTTGAGAGGCCGCTTAGCCCAATACGCTATCTGAAATAGGAGCGACGTAAATTGAACAAATGTGATAGAATTTCGCTGAATTGTTAAATTAACCATAATATAAAATGATTTAATCGGGTCTCTGTTTGCCCTACCCTAGAAGTTTAACAGTGCATTTCACTCGTCATTTCATGCGCTTGAGATGCCGCTTAGCCCAATAAGCTATCTGAAATAGGAGCGACGTAAATTGAACAAATGTGATAGAATTTCCCTGAATTCTTATATTAGACAAAATATAAAGCGATCTAATCGGGTCTCTGATTGCCCTATCATAGAAGTTTAGTACTGCATCTTACTCGCCCTTCCACGCGCTTTAAGATGCCGCCTAGCCCAGTACGCTATCTGAAATAGGAGCGACGTAAGTGGAACAAATGTGATAGAATTACGCTGAATTCTTATATTAACCTTAACGTTAAATGATCTAATCGGGTATCTGTTTGCCCTACCCTAGAAGTTTAATAGTGCATTTCACTCGTCATTTCATGCGCTTTAAGACGCCCCTTAGCCCAATAAGCTATCTGAAGTAGGAGCGACGTACGTTGAACAAATGTTATAGAATTTCGCTGAATTCTTATATTAACCAAAACATAAAATGATCTAATCGGGTCTCTGATTGCCCCATTATAGAAGTTTAATAGTGCATTTTACTCGCCATTTCTTGCGCTTTCAGATGCCGCTTAGCCCAATACGCTATCTGAAATGTCAGCGACGTAAATTGAACAAATGTGATAGAATTTCGCTGAATTCTTATATTAACCTTAATGTAAAATGATCTAATCGGGTCTCTGTTCGCCCTACCCTAGAAGTTTAATAGTGCATTTTACTCGCCATTTCATGCGCTTTGAGATGCCGCTTTGCCCAATACGCTATCTGAAATAGGAGCGACGAAGATTGAACAAATGTGATAGAATTTCGCTGAATTCTTAAATTAACCATAATATAAAATGATCTAATCGGGTCCCTGTTTGCCCTACCCTAGAAGTTTAATAGTGCATTTCACTCGTCATTTCATGCGCTTTGAGATGCCGCTTAGCCCAATAAGCTATCTGACATACGAGCGACGTAAATTGAACAAATGTGATAGAATTTCGCTGAATTCTTATCTTAACCAAAATATAAAATGATCTAATCGGGTCTCTGATTGCCCTATCATAGATGTTGAATAGTGCATTTTACTCGCCATTCCACGCGCTTTAAGACGCCGTCTATCCCAATACGCTATCTGAAATAGGAGCGATGTAAATTGAACAAATGTGATAGAATTACGCTGAATTCTTATATTAACCGTAATATAAAATGATCTAATCGAGTCTCTGTTTGCCCTACCCTAGAAGTTTAATAGTGCATTTTACTCGCCATTTCTTGCGATTTGAGATGCCGCTTAGCCCAATACGCTATCTGAAGTAGGAGCGACGTAAGTTGAACAAATGTGATAGAATTTCGCTGAATTCTTATATTAACCAAAATATAAAATGATCTAATCGGGTCTCTGATTGCCCCATTATAGAAGTTTAATAGTGCATTTTACTCGCCATTTCTTGCGCTTTGAGATGCCGCTTAGCCCAATACGCTATCTGAAATGTCAGCGACGTAAATTGAACAAATGTGATAGAATTTCGCTGAATTCTTATATTAACCTTAATGTAAAATGATCTAATCGGGTCTCTGTTCGCCCTACCCTAGAAGTTTAATAGTGCATTTCACTCGCCATTTCTTGCGCTTTGAGATGCCGCTTAGCCCAATACGCTGTCTGAAATGTCAGCGACGTAAGTGGAACAAATGTGATAGAATTACGCTGAATTCTTATATTAACCTTAATGTTAAATGATCTAATCGGGTATCTGTTTGCCCTACCCTAGAACTTTAATAGTGCATTTTACTCGCCATTTCATGCGCTTTGAGATGACGCTTAGCCCAATACGCTATCTGAAATAGGAGCGACGTAAATTCAACAAATGTGATAGAATTTCGCTGAATTCTTATATTATCCAAAATAAAAAATGATCTAAACGGGTCTCTGATTGCCCTATCATCGAAGTTTAATAGTGCATTTTACTCGCCATTCCACGCGCTTTAAGATGCCGCCTAGCCCAGTACGCTATCTGAAATAGGAGCGATGTAAATTGAGCAAATGTGATAGAATTTTGCAGAATTCTTGAATTAACCATAATATAAAATTTGTTATAATCGGGTCTCTGTTTGCCCTACCCTAGAAGTTTAATAGTGCATTTTACTCGCCATTTCGTGCGCTTTGAGATGCCGCTTAGCCCAATACGCTATCTGCAATAGGAGCTATGTGAATTGAACAAATGTGATAGAATTTCCCTGAATTCTTATATTAAA